>JAHWFP010163347.1:504-27045 GCA_023313725.1 Lithobius niger
GGCGTTCGTCTCATTTACATATCACGCGCCGCGATCGCGCTGGCTGTGACGTATCTGATTTTGGCAAAATGGAGGACGGAAACAAAAGAACAGTAGGCCGGGCGTGTCACCACCGGCCTTCAAAAAGAAGATTGTAATCTTCCTGCATCCAGGCTATTTAATAACGGTGCTTAGGGTTGTAAGTTATTAGAATACTCTCAAAATGTAACAAGTCGAGAGATGGCCTTATTCGACTAATAAAGGTACTTCAACTGAGTGATAAGAATAAAGCCATCTCTCGACCTGTTACATTATAATACAAGTGCTTTTACACGCAACGACGCAACTAATAATTAGTTCTATGAACATTACACCTCGCTCTTGGCCCCAATTACGCTCAATAAGTGAGTTTTCTGTCCTAAATCTATTAAAATATTGAAGTTTGTTCAGAAGGATTGTAATTTTATCAAGTTGTCGAAAAAAATTTTGCTCTCACCTATAGATCGAACCAATAAAATAAACCGATTTTCAACTTTTATAGCTTAAAACGTAGATGTGAACAAGACCAACGGCCTTTTGAACGTTATTTTAATGTGACTACAATATTCTTGTTGTTGCGCTTGTTGAGGAAGTTTTGCTTTCACCTAGATATCGAACCAGTGAACCAATTTTCAACTCGTTTAGCTTAAAACGTAGGCATTAACAAAAGCCACTTTAGAATGCTATTTTATTGTGACTGATTTATCTCAATATCTTACATCGCGATTATCTCTTATCAAAATTCTAGTTATTTAATTTATCTTAAATATCGTCAAGAGAAAAAAAAACAGATACTAGTATAAATAAAATGCTTAAGTGTATAAAATACGATGTAGGCTAATCCTTAAAACAAACTTAATGCTCTGACAGAAACAAGAAAAAGACATGTAAGCCACCAAAGTCGCACTAATACGTATAAAAGACTTACATGTATTTTACTTGTTTCAGTTACTTTAGGGCATTACATTTTTTAAAGGGTTTACATCCATATTTAATATGCTTAAGCGTTTTTTAATACTAATATCTGTTATTTTTTCCCTTGGTGTACATTGCAGGTAAATTAAAGAACTAGAATTTTGAAGCGAGATAACTGAGACAACGCTTTTTTAGATATATCAGTCGCATCAAATAATGTGCAAAAGGCCTAGCCTTCTAGGCCTTGTTCATATACCTGCGTATTAAGCTACAAAACTTGAAAATCGGTTCATTGGTTTGAACTCCAAGGGAAAAGAGTATAATAACAACAACAACAAGAACGACAACAAGAACAAACGAGAACAAAAACAAGAATGAGAACGAGAACAAGAAAAAGAACAAGAACAACAAGAAAGCCGTGATGGAGGCCAAACAGTTCGATTGTTCTCATTAAAACCTTTAATACAGTGAAATAGTCCCGAATTTCGTTAGTCTATGTCAATTCTGGGGGAAACTATAAGGTTTCAAACTTTGACGTTTAACATGGAAGTTAATGCTGAGGCTTACTTAAGGACGGTCTTTGATGACAGCATCTCGTTCGCTTTGCTCACTCCTTCAATAAATCTACACTTCGTAATAGTCATTGAAGATTCATGCAAAGTTCTTTTCACAATAAGTTAACCGCTAACTGTCAGGGAACTGAAAATCCCAGGAACTTTTTACGGTAACAGGACAGATAACAATGTCAAAATCCCAACATAAATCCGGGCCAGTGTGACCTGATGAGAAATATAAAAAATGCTACTAGAATTCCCAAAAAAATGCCACGTAGCGTATTACAGGCAACAAATAAATGCTATCAAAAATGCCATTAAAAATAGCATTCTGTGAAATACAGTTTAGTAAGGGAGGTCAGACAGTATTGTGCAGACTCAAATTTTATGTTGTTAGCCATGAATCAATCACTCCGGCTGTTCCGCAGGGCTTATTACAAGTGGCTTGGCGGGCGAAACTACCATGTAGCTTGATAAAAAGAAACAAGAATTTCATAAAGAAATGCATAAACTGCTTATCCAAAAAATCGCAACATTATTATTTTCATAAACGAAAGACAAAGCTCTCTATTGGACTAAAGTTTACATAAGGCACATACTAGATATCCTTACGATATTGATTCCAAATGGCTGCAATACCTTCCTAAATACAGAGACAGTTGGTTTTAGAGCGCGGAAATGTGTTGCAACGACTTAAAACAGTAGATTTGTAGCGCCACAATCCGTACATCTATACGGTGTTTGCGTTCGCTCGCAGGGCCGACAGGGCAACTTATATTTTTTTTCGCACAGTTCCGATAGGCGGGTTGTTATTGTAAGTTTCGTGTGGTTTTGTTGTTATTGTCAGTTAGGGGTGTGGCATTTCATACTGAGGTAGCTAACTGGTTGGGGTTTGGCATTTCATACTGGGGCAGTTAATTGGTTAGGTTATGATAATGATGATTTAACGAGTTTCCGCAATTTGGGATCAATTTGTAGTGCCTTCCGTGAAAATTAAAAGTAGTTTTTTTTTTTAGAAGTTCGGGCTCTCGTCCGATTTTTTTTTTAATGACTAAGAATTACCTGCTGAGTAATGTTTTCCTTTACCATTTTTTGGACAAACACACCGTTTGACCGTGGTGTAGGTCCAAAGTTAGCACCGCGCCGCACCGGAAAGCATGAAACTGGGCGAAAGTCCGGCAGGTGAAACGCCAAACCCCACCCAGTTCAATGCCTCAAGTGAAATGCCGAAGCCGGTTCCTAACCTAACCTAACCGACAATAACAACAAAACCACACGAAACTGACAATAACAACCCATCTATCTGAACTGTTTATACGGGAAAAAAATATCAGCTGGGAACATGGGAAGAAAACGGCCTCTCGTCCGTCAGCGCAAAGAGTGCGGCTTTCATTAATTTCTGACGGCCAAACGTACCCTTTGCCACAAAGCAATTGTTGGAGCATAATTGGTGTTCGTCCTGTTTTTTTTTTTCGGTGAGGAGCCCTTATTCTTCCCATAAGCCGCGTAAAGGATACTTGTTCCCTCTACTGTTTATTTTACTATCGGAAGTGATCGTGGAATGAATTTACAATTCTGCCTTTATTGTGTAGCGCTGCCCTTGCCTTCTAAATCCGTTAGCTACGCACCTAGTATGCACTATCCCGTTGCCTCACACGTTTGTCGAATTCATACTACAAAAACGGTTACACTAAATAATCGATTATACAATAATTACCTGATTAGCAGGAGCCACATAACTCCCCTGCTGCCAATACGTGTAGAATTGGGACAGCCTTGCCGACGAACCGTAAAGTAGCCGCCATTTTTTTTCAGTGGTTTGCCAATAGCCCAACAACAGATAGAATTCCGTTTTCCGTGCATGTTGTCAAAACCTGAAATAAGCAGGGCCAGTTCCGGTTCAACCTTTTTTTCATACAGAAACATAATTGGCAAAAATTTTAGTCACGGACCTACAACCCTTCATATGCAAACGATTTAACCACAAACTCTTCAATAACAACGCCTACAATTTGCTGGCACGTCTTCTAATCGAAATCATGATAAATCGACTAATATGTCAGTCACTTCCGGTCAGACGCTAAAGGTGATACGCATGACCCGTGCAAATAAACGACTGGAGTGGGACGTGACGTCATTTAACAATAGCTCACGATGTAAGCCCCTTTTTCTCCCCGACTGTATTTCAATAACTGCTTTATGCATTATATGCATAAGCAGTTAAAAATAACCGCAAGCTAGAAAAAGGAAAAAGACACCAAATCCTCGTTTACGGAATTCTACGAATGACGAGTTGGTGCTTTTAAAGAGGTAAAAACTTAGTCTTCGTTCCTAATCCTTAAAAGAGCAATTGTTGACTGCTGGGTAATATTTTTTCTCAGTTTTCTCTACAATGGGTCAGTGATTCACATGGGTCAGAGTTGTGGATCACGTAATTCTTTAAATTTCCGGTGTTTCTTTTTTTTCTTTTTTAACATTCCAAAAATATTGGATGATATGTGTTTACGTTTGATTTGGTTGTTTGAAACAATGTTTATGTATTGAAAGCTTATTTGGAACTATGCTGTTTATGCACTGGAAATAATTGCACGAAGTATTGTTTTCAAATGAGTAACCGATTGACCGTAGGTGATACTTAGTCATCGTTCCTAATTATATCATGATTTAAGAATTGAAAAGACATTGGTTTGTGTCTAGTGGAAATAGCAGATTCCACATCATTTTGAAAACGTTTTGTTTATTTAAAATTTTGGTGAACTTTCAGGAGTGTTTGTGGTGGTCACACCTCTGGAGTGTCCCACCTCTCAGTTGTAACTTCCATGTCACCAGGGGTAGCCTGTAATTGGTCTTTGTTTATGCACACCACAACGTGGTGTCATTCCAAATAAATGTTATATATATTGGTGCAGCACAGCTGGTCCAATGCTGCTCAATTTTTAATCTAACAAGACTGTTTGTCTTTCTTTGTGGCCTAGCCACCGCAGGAACGTCTGTCACATACATTTCACTTTCACTGTGGCATATTATGGTAGATGACTATGTTGTTCGTGTATAAAGTGCGGGGGGCCACTACCTTTGTACATCAGGCTTCCTTACCGCTACTACTAACATGCTTAGCCATCGAACGAAAATCCGTATATCTCCGAATTTATGTGAGGTACGAATTTCAAGCTCCCTGTCATGACATTTCTACTAGACCAAAACAAAATTGCAGAAGTTGTGGCGCCTCAAACAGACAAACACACTCAGTGACAAACTGACTCGCAATTCCAAGTTCAGTCCAGTATTTGACCTTGTTTGCTTCGCAATAATAAGCTTTATCCCCAAAATACGCGAAAGGCAGAACAGGGCCATGGTGTCCACTAATGCTCAGCCTATTTTTAAAACAGTAAATTTGAAACAAAGAAAGGAGTTCTGTCACCAAATAGACTGGACGTCATTAAAAACAACTATTTGAATCTTAAAATAAACTAAGAAAAATCTGGTATACACAATCTAGCTTTAAATGCATTTAGAGCAGCAACATTGAAAAAATCACTACATTGCACTTTAAGGACTTTATTACTGAAGTACAATCCGATAGTCAGGTTTAAATTTTGTAATAAGCAACTTAAATCTGTGGCCTCTATGCTTGTTTAACTGAGCTCACGCCCAAGAAATATAGGCTGGTAAACCCACGTAAAATAGAAAACGGAACGAAGAGATCTGCATGCAAAGTCTCATTCTAGGAATCGAGGCTTCATTTTTGTAAATGATTGTTATAAGACAGTGAATAGAACAATGATTTAGTGAAACGCGTCTGAACGGTCTCGATGCCTTCAATATCCGCCAACATATGTGGAGACCAAACCTGGCACGCATACTCAATGACTGTCCTAACCAACACCTGTAAGCCCAAATTAGTGTTGGTGGGCTATATCCTCAAATGTAAAACATCTTTTGATAATAGCTCCTCTTTGCCTAGTCAAAAATACAAATGTGTTGCAGTGTGATGCTGGTTTAAGACGGGTTTAAAACTGGAAAACGACGTAAGCACTGTGAAGACTATAATTCTTTCTAGAGTTCGTTCTTCTCGAGTTTAGGCTGAAGAAAAGTAATACTTCGTTCAGCGCCCCCTCCCGTGCTGCTTTGTAGGGCCTCACGAAAAAGTACTAGAAAAAAAATGTAAATTTATTCGCCCTGGTGTTAAACGTTTCAGTTCAAATGCAGCGCAAAATTTATCCTTGAGTATAACAAGGATCTGTCATGCATGCACCAGCGAGACAGCTAGTATTTAATGCAATATTTGTTTTATTGTGGGTTAGAAAAGAACTTAACATGTTTGAGAGAATATTTACCAATTTGTAGCAAATGTTTAGTTGAAAAAAAAAAGAACCCCGTCAAAAAAGGTAATTCCTCGTGAAAAAATTAGTCATACACCATGTAGCCCATTTAACATAATAAACAAAAACGGAACGTTAAATGTTTAGAGTAAGGGTCTAAAAGTCAAAACCTAGAAGGAACACGGACAAGGTTTAACAGTAAGGGTCTAGGTGTAAAATTTTGTAAGAGGCTGGTAAGCATTAGACCCTTACTACCCGGTTGTTAGCTTTTAGTTCTACTCTATTCGGATAGAAAGTGTGTATGAACGATTGTAGCAGATTTTCTTTGTTCTTATAATATTGTTATGGAACTTTAAGAACATAATTTTCTTGTGAAGTTTGGCATTTTGTGTCCTTTGATGCTTTAGAATTTTGTTATTATATTTCGTAGATTTACGGCAGAGGATAACCAGTAATGCTCTCTGCTGCGAATACCCTGCAATGTTACTAAATCGAAAAATAATTTTCAACATACAGTAAAGCAGTAAACCTATACCATACTACCACTGGATCATCACGTGGGAGGATTTCCAGTTTTTCGTGAAAATGTTTTTATTTCTACCCACCGGGTAGTAAGGGTCTAATGCTTACCAGCCTCTTATTGACAAAATTTTACACCTAGACCCTAACTGTCAAAGCTTGTCCGTGTTCCTTCTAGGTTTTGACTTTTAGACCCTTACTCTAAACATTTAACGTTCCGTTTTTGTTTATTAATTCGTGTTACTTTTAGAATTGCAGCTAAACTGTAAAACTGAGAGTTTAACACAGCGACCCAAGGCTGACGCTTACTAGCACTAGAAACAAATCCTTTAATCTTTTGTCTTGCAGCTGGCGTTTGCTAATTAGCATTGTTGCATAATAACAATGTTTAAAACAATGTAAAACAATCAATCTGGTCGTTTAGAGCTCCATAACCCCTGAACCACTTGGCCAATTAGAAAATGCCTTATGGAAAGGGCACATACCTGTAAAATGAGCTAAGAACCGGCTTCATAGGACAAATGGTTTGACCTGTAGAGAGGACAGACGAAAGGTACACCTTTGGGCATAAAAAATGATCGTTTTCGTTATACTGGGACATTAAACAATGACATTCAACAATGCCACTCATAGGCATCAACAAAGGAGGATAACGTCCGCCTTCAGTGATGTATGCTCTGTAATTTCAAGGGTTCACTGCAGACTTGTTAAATTCAAACTTCTTTACTTCCTCCGTAGACATAACGCAATTTACAAAAAATAAACATTTAACAATCCGCACACGAATCGAGAAATTGTCCAACAAGACAGTTCGTGCATAGAGTTCTATCCTTGTTGCGTTCTTGTTGGGAAAGACCTCCTTTCGCGCCAAACCATCTTCATTATAAGGACTCGTTGCCGCTACAATATGGAAACACTTTCCGTAAAAGGAACGCACGTGTCTCGCACGTGGAAATTGTAGCTAAAGACCCGCATACCACACTTGGCAAATGTTTCTTTGAAGCGTTCGAATGGAACGACATAATTAACCCTAATTATAGTCATTAGGTAATTACGGTCAAGTCAGCAAGCAAGAGATGGCAACTTTACACCTCCAACCCAACGCTGTGATTCGTCCACAACAAATCACGCTAAGTGCAGGCCACTAGTGATGCCTATCACCAGGAACGCTGCACAGAAGGCAAAGATCGATCTCCAACCCTCTGAGCACAAACACATTACTGCACTTCGGCTGCACTGCACCAACACCAACACTGCACCAACACCAACACTGCACAACACATTTTGCACACTGCCACCTCTGCACATTGCTACAAACCACTGCACTCCACAACACCACTCCACATCCACAACCCGGCAACAGGACCATCTCAATACCAAACGGCCCCACTGACACACCAAATACGACACACCAATTTTACACTCTGCAGCACTCAGGAAACTCTCTCTTTAACGAGCAATCCATCCACTTATACTTACAACACACCACAAGAAACCCTTCAAAAAAACTTTCTTTTCGCTCCATCACTTCTCTTGCCACCCTAAACACACCATACCACAAAATACCATACACAACAATCCACCTCCCTGGATCCAACTCAAAAGTACTGTTCACCACTGGAGAAAACACATTTTTGCCATGGCAAACCCCCCTACACTCAGCATTAGGGCGTTTGTCCCCCTTTCCCTAGCAAAAAAGTAAACATGCAACACATTAAACACAAACACCTTTTTCCACTGGAAGCCTGCGTAATGCATCTGCATTGCCATTATCCGCCCCCTTTTTGTGCTCAATGTCAAACGATAAGTCCTGAAGAAATAGTGACCACCTAAGCAATCTCCCATTATTACCCCCTTGCGATTTAAGCCAGACCAAAGGATTGTGATCCGTTTGCAATTTGAATCTTGTCATTGCCAAGTACGGTGCAAGCTTCTTGACTCCCCAAATAATCGCAAGACATTCTTTCTCGATGGTACTGTACCCCTCCTCACATTTATCGCGCTTCCTCGACAAATACAAAACCGGGTGCTCAAGCCCATCATCACCTACTTGAGAAAGCACCAAAGCCACCCCCCTTTCCGAAGCATCAGTTTGCACAATATATTCCTCATTAGGGTTCGGAGCAGCCAACACCGGGGAAGAAGCAAGCACATGTTTTAGCTCATTAAAAGCTTTATCGCAGTCACCATCCCACACCACTTTGTCTGGTGCCCCTTTCTTTAATCTATCGGTTAAAGGTAGTACTAACTTTGCATAGTTATCTACATAGTGTGAGTAGTAACCCGTTAGGCCTAGCACTGATTTTAATGTCTCTTTTAGTTTTAGGAACAGGTAAATTAGTTATTGCTCGCACCTTGACATCAGCTGGCCACCTACACCCCCCACCAACCCTGTGCCCCAAGAACTTAGCTTGATGCATGCCCAGCTGGCACTTCTTTGGGTTAATGGTTAATCCCGCAGCTTTGACCTTTTGCAAAAATGCCAATACATTGTCAAGATGCTCTGGCCAGTCCACCGCTATCACCGGCACATCATCCAGAAACGGTCTAGCAAAATCCCTTATTTCCTTGCACACCTCTGTCATTAGACGCTGAAAGTAAAACGTTGCATTCACAAGGCCCATATTCATTTTCAGGTATTCAAAGACCCCCAAATGGGTATTAATAGCCGTCAACCTGATGGCTCTAGGTGAGTTTGGTATTTGCCAAAACCCCCTGACCAAATCGAATACCGAAATAATGTTGGCAGCCGCCACCCATTCCACCATTTCCTCAACATTTGGAATTGGGTACCTTTGCAACTTCGTGCCTGCATTCAATTCTCTATAGTCGGCCACTGGCCTGGGTACCTTTCCTTCCTCCGTCACAATCAAAATAGGAGACGCATTGCTACTCTTTCTTTCACGGATAACATCGGACGGCAGTCAGTGACGACCCAGTCCTTGTCGCTCCGGTTGCGTTTGCAACAAACCTATATTATTATTATAACCCCCAAAGCCAACATTCTGTTTATCTCGTCTTCAATAAGTTCCTTTTGCTTTGGGGAGTAACGATGCAACTGCTTTTGAACCGTGACTTCCCGATCCATTTCAATATCAAATTCGACCAAATCAGTGGTTCCTGGCTCATAAGAAAAGACCCCAGGAACCTGGTCAAACACCCTTATTAAGTCATTTATCTGGTCTTCAGACAGTGGGCCAACCGTTGCTTCTTCAATCACCTGTCTGCCTGTAAAAAAACCCGACCTTCCTCCTGTATCCCAAGTATGCGATTGCAACTCCAAACCTTTTACTCTGTCCTCTCCCTTTACAACCATGTCTGTCAGCCCTACCTCATTGATGGTAGTAACCTCGGCAAAAAAGGGCTTCATCAAGTTTGCATGATACAGCTTCACCTTGTCCCCTTTCTTACCCATCTTTAGCTTGTAATTGACTTTTCCCACCTTTTCCAACACTTCATATGGACCCTTCCAAAACGCCTCTAACTTGTTTTTTCTATCCATTTTTAAAACTAACACCTTACTTCCAGGCTCATACTGCCTTGTCCTTGCTTGCTTGTCATAAAAGACTTTATTTCTTTGTTGAGCTGCCATAGTTGCTGTTTTAGCTAACTCCTTTGCTTGTTCCCAGTCATTCAAGCGCTCAACTACATAGTCTACCACTGAAGGACTAACTTGCACTTCCTTCCCCAGTCATTTCTCCCTTATGAGTGTGAGTGGCGTAAATTTATCATAATCATTGAATAAATCATTGTGTTGGACTAACAGCAGCCACCCACTGATTCTTTACTAAGTCTTCTTTGTAGCCTACTGTCTAGTTAAAGAATTTTCATCCTAAACACTTTAGGAACTACACTTGGTTTTGTGGTACCGCCACACATTTTTTTTTTAACATTACGACGCCACTAAAAAATTGAATTGAATGGTCCAGAAGCTCCCCTCTTTATGTTGCTTCACTGCATGGCTTTGTGTTGCTGGTGATATAATGCTTATGCTGGTGCTTTGTTAGGTTCTCTCTGCACATTCAAAAGGTTTTGAACACTGCATTGACCTGTATAGCAAACACTCTTCTCTCAGTTAAATATGCTCCTGTCGTAGCATCCTTGGACTGCAGCGAAAGCCAGTGTGCAGCCAGCTTGACGAAACAATTCACATGTCATCATCATCAGTGGCTGCGAATATAATGGAATTTCTTAGGCGTCGTAAACCGTTGGAATGAACCAGTTATTGAACTTCAACTGGTTTAATAACTACGGGGACATATTTACAGGCGGTTTACAAAAGCTATGTTACTGCTACGAGGTATTGGATGAAGAGAAGAGAGTTGCTCCTAAAGCGTTCTACGAGTAAACATGTTTCTAACAGTCCATAGCAACACTATTGTCCAAGAATGAACTTAGACTGTCCGTGATCACGGTACTTAAATAATTATCGGACCATGGTACTTAAATAATTATCGGAGCATGGTACTTAAATAATTATCGGACCATGGTACTTAAATAATTATCGGACCACGGTACTTAAATAATTATCGGACCATGGTACTTAAATAATTATCGGACCATGGTACTTAAATAATTATCGGAGCATGGTACTTAAATAATTATCATTCTTCGTCAGAAGTTCGTCTTAGGGTTTCGTCGGGAAGATGAAATGGAGTGGTTAAACGATCGCTAAAACCCTTTGTAGTAGTCCCCCAAATCTATCATAATCGAACCTTGGTTTTCCGGTTACATGTCTCCTGTTCTTTCCTTGGTGCTACGATGATACTACATAGATTGCCACAAACTAGCCACATGATGACAGGTGACATTACTTCGTGTAGACGGCTGTGCACTGGCTTTTATCGCAGTCCATGGATGCTACGACGGGAGTATATTTACTTGTCTTCTTGTCTGAAGCTTCGTTTCTTTTCACTCTTTTCTCATTTTGACATTGTTTCCATTGGTGCTTGCGTGAAGTCTGACTTTGTGACATTGCTGCCAGATTTGGATTTGCGTTTGACAGCACGTTTTTCAGAAACACAATCTACTCTTCAACTTTTATTAAAACTACACTTTGACGGTCTGCACTCACAGATATTTTCTTTTTGGTACTTACAGATGGGTGCACGGGTAACTGTGAGCACTGGGGCGTCAGATTCGATACGTGTCCTGTTCCCAGCTGTACATCTCTGGCTGCCTACAGACCCAAGTTCGATCCTGGCGATGGGAAGTGTATATGTACGGGTTTTTCTCCGGTTGTTTCCCGCCCGTTGCACGAGACAATTCTCCGGGTACTCTGGTTTCCTTCCTCATGCGGCAAAAAACAACTGTCATATTGGTAGTACTTCTTCCACTTAACATCTGCCACCTGGGAATTTGGGTGGGTGGATGCCTCGTGCATCGTCTCTCTATCATTTATTAGTATTTATTTATATTCGCATCACTTTTTTCACACATTCATTTGTAAGTCTTGCTAAGGAAGTGGACGATTAGTTTCGAGAAGGCTCAATCCTAATTCACTTCTTACTGCATAGCTAGTGGACTATGCACATAGGATTACATGTTAGGCATCAGACCAAGGTTACCTTGTTCTTACCCTGTCGAACTCCGAAGGTTCAACATTTCAGTTCAACCCCCAAACACCAACTGGAGAAGCCTGGTTCAGCCTGGCCTTTTATACATGCTGGATGAGGGATTCTCGCCAAGGCTTTACGTCACGTGACTGGCTGACTTATTGATCCGGTTCCAACTGGTGAGCAGTTGGGCTTGCACGATGCATAGCTGTTGGCGCTTGGCCAATTCCCGTGTTTAGGCAATAATTGGACGGCGCGCATCAACTATTGTTAACGGCAAGGCGCACCATGGAGTGCTGACTCCGTGTTGCATATTGCCGTATCATGTAAGCCGTATCAACAATATTTTCACCAACACTAGGAGAAGAGTGAATCCCACGCCCCACGTCTAACTTTTCAAGCTTGTTCCAACACCTTGCACCATAGCTGTACTAAAATCTCCAGCAGGATCTACATTCTTTTTTCGGGGGTACACATGACCACCGCGAAGCAACTTTGCGAAGTAATTGAGGTAGTAATTGAGAACGAACTACTGCGAAAGCATTTGCCAAGAATGTTTTCATTAATCAAGAACGAAAGTTAGAGGTTCGAAGGCGATCAGGTACCGCCCTAGTTCTAACCATAAATGGATTGAATGGCGGTTGGATGAGCCGGTCGAGAATGTGTTTTGGGGATAGGGATTTTCACAGCGATTTTCAAAGCAACAATGTATAATTGTATAATTTTCCTTTGTACTATAGTTTGTGCTGTAACTAACGCCCGCAACCGTTAACCAGTGGAAAGTGGCCATATTGCATAACCGAGGCTCGCATGCTATTCTGCTTGTAAGGTCCAGCCATAGTTTATAGCCATGTTTGCACTAGCTGTAAGGTGTCGTATACGAGTTTCATTGAGTTTTCCTGGGCTAGCTAGACGATGACATCGGCTCTGTGTTATGACGTCACAATGAGTTTGTCAGTGACGAACAAGAAGAGCGACTGTTTGGCCTTCTGACTGGACTAGCCTAGTCACGACAAGTAGCCGTCGCGCGTCATGTAGGTCGGAGCTTAAACAATTGTTCAGCTAAATTCACTAAGAACCTAAGTCATGTGCTTTTTGGCCGAGCGAGCGAGGTCTAATACTCTTCGAAATTATGATAGTGTATGTTTGTTTGCCTCTGTTGTGTATGTCCGTGTTGGTTTGGGAATTATCACGTTCGCAATTCGCGTTCGTGGGAAACGAGAAGAGCGATATATTAAACCACATCTCGCTCGGCAATGATCTAAGTAACTATGACCTTCAAAACTGAGTTATTTATGAAGGCGTTCTCCTCGGTAGACAAACAAATATCTTCTACGTCTTTAACCACTTTGGATATCTAACATAATTAAAATCGTTCAGTGTGTTTACTTATTTATTTATATGTGTGCCCTTCTACTCCTCTTGAAATAGTGGCCTCAAAAATTGGAGAAAGGGTTTGGAAGAAAGGAAATTTCTCCAAATTTCTGTTAGGCGTATTCTTAAATTCAAATTTAGGTCGCGTTACCAGGAATACTTTTCCTTCACTTGGAGTCTTAAGATTGTATTTAGGTCAATGGGTAGCCACGTTGGTATTTGTCTCAGTGAGCAGCCACCTTGGCAGTCGTCTTTCTTTAAAATTATTTTATTTACATTGCAGAAATATTGCTAATGTAAGCCTATTTAGCTAAGAACATCATCTTTCTTCCTTTGTTTTAAGCCTTTAAAAAAAAAGGCTGTTAGGTTATTCTTATTTTGAATTTCAGTCAGAGCCTGTGGTCGGACAAGATGGATGGATGAATGGATTGTAGCTCTCTTCACAGGCAGTAAGATATACTACATTTCGACGAGACACACACTAGTTCTAACCATGCCACATTACCAAATTCATGTCTTAAGTGTTTGTGAGACGTTTGAAGAGAATACGTTTGGTTTATTAATGAAAACAGCTCTCTGCAATAGACAATAGGTTTCCCGCCAGATCAGAATAGGATAGCCTCTAAGTGATTCGAAAGTGCCGTTGTCTGTTTGTGAGTATAGTGCAGTAGGAAGTGTTTCCGCCTGCGGTGCGAAAGGTACATCCATCGTTCGAATCCCGTAGCTTGCTTTTTTTTTTTTTTTACTTTTAGCCTATTGTTAATTTTTTTAACCTTTTTTTGTCTTGTGATGGCAACCAACTCATGTTTTTTCATCAATTTAATTTTTTTGGTAGTTTTAAGATTGTGGTTGTCTTGAACAATAAAATTCCTTTCATTTTTAGTTTTTTTTCCCAAAATTTACCAATGCGGTTGGCCCCAATTTATGAAGTATCCATTCATCTGAAAAACTTCAAATTTCAAATATAGAACATTTAAGCATTAAGGAAGGAGGTTTTTTTTTTTATGATTTTTCTCTAGGTTAATAAAATTCGGGAAGCCAACCAGTTGAAAATAAGCAATTAGCATTGAATCTAATAGACATCCGGCTTATTAGCACACGTTTCAGTTAGTAGTTCTTGGCCGAACATAAACAAAAAACTAATTCACCCTGCTTATTCAAAAAATTCGTAGGTTTGTTAAATGGCTTTGCGAAGGAGGGTTTTTTCGTTTTTGTGGCTAGAGCAAACAGATCCTCGGGAAGAAAATAAAGCCAAATTTGCCATAAAAACAGGAAAAATATTTCTGGTAACGGTAAAAGTCCCAAATTAACGAAAAATTAAACAGAAACAGCAATTTTTCTTAAACACTTTTAGTAAGTTGTAGGATAAATATTTATTCATTAGTGGAAATGACCGACTTTCTACGTTGGATAAAAGAAAACACGTGAAACACTACTGCTTCATTGAACTTATTCGACCATTTTTAGTTTTGTTTACCACTTGTATTATGCACTAAGAAAAACGCGCACATTATTCGGATCACTTCCTTGAACATTTGTTTGATAATTTTTGCTGAGATTGTCTGTCAGCACCATATGAGTTGCAACAAGTAATCTCCTCGAGCGCAGCGAGATGCGGCGAAATGAGCGAGCGAATCGAGCGACTCTACTAGTCTCTCCTCATTAAAAAGATGCAGTTTATGCTTGGTTGGGTGCTTGGTTGGTTGGTTGGGGATGATCATCTTCTCCTCTGAAAGTAGAAGGCTACAAATATGAGAAGTTTGTCAAAAGAAAGCAAATTATCCCGTTCGTTGTGTAGGCAGATTTTTAAAATCCGAGCTGGGTCCTAAATGACCGAAATTAACGAAAAATGACCATTTGCAACAATCGGCAACAATCACCCAACAATGCCTCAACAATACATGACGTCATGATTGTTGCCAATTTTCTTTCGATAATATCTGGAACGCCCATCAACAATCGTTTAGCGTCAACGGACCAACGAGGAGCGAGTTACTAAATTGTTGTTCTCAGTAATAAGTAGTGGTTATTGGCATACTTTTGCAACAATGGTCCCTCTATGCGTGAGTTAGTGTGATAGTTTTGTTCTTCCGAGGCGTTAAGAAACGAGGAAGCAAAACTATCACAATAAATCACGTATAGAGGGACCATTCTTGCAAAAGTATGTCAATAACTAATTTATCACCATACTTTAAATACTTTTTTTCCGTTTGTGGAATGGATTCGAGTTGTTTCATGTCATTTTTCTTGGTTCAACAATTCCTGGCGTTCAACAATCGTTGGCCGCTACAATGTTATTACATCAATAACCATGAGACTACGCTGGCGCGTTTCTTTGTTGAATCATTCTTCCGTGTTCTCAATATGGAGCCTGACTTGGGAGTTTTCAAATTAATCGATTTCTATAATGATGACGTCGAGGATAATGCTGCAGGTAATGTGGACATTAATTAATGCTGCAGGTAATATGGTAATGCGTGGGGGGGGGAGGGCTAGATTTACTCTTATTTTGTGCATTAACTAAATATTTACGTGAAAATTTTTAGCACAGTGAGTGTGATATGTTGAGTTCAAATTATCAAATTTTCCGTCAGGTTCTTGAAAATGTTGGTTGCCAAAATGAAAAACTAATGTAGAATCGTGTTAGCGTTTACACAAAACAAGCCCGTTATTTTATGAAGCCGTTCGGTATTGTTCGTTGTTCTTCTCTTTGAAATTATTTTTGTCAAAACTTGGCAGCGAAGTCCTGTTGACCTTCTCTCTGCCTACGTGATAAAACATTTAGGTTGGCGTTATTGTTCATTGTTATAAGTGTAGGAATAAGGGGCCATTCAAAAACCACGTGGCCGTTTTTAAAGCCATTTTTAACCCCCCCCCCTCCCCCCTGTGTGGTCATCTGTGGTCAGGTCTTAGACCCCCCCCCCAAAAAAAAAACCACGTGGCTTATAGCCAGCCCCCCCCCAACTTAGAAAAATAACAACTTAATGTATTTTTGACAATGAGATACTACTTCATATAAAATTTGTGTTATTGTGCCATACCAAATTTGATGAACTGATAGTGTTCGACATGAATAACCCAACTATAGGTATCCACACACTTCACTTTCGCTTTGACTGCTGAAAATGTAATTTAAACTGTAGACACAATTTTTTCCTCCTGCGTGCAGGATGACTTTGGAACTCTCTTTCATCAGAAGTCGTTGAGAGTGATGCATCATGATTTTTAAAACCAGCCTTTCAGCCCATAGTATGATGAAATGTATGATTATTTTTAATTCTCTCTTTGGACGGTAGTTGTTTTCAACTAGACATTTTTACAGTGGATGTGACGTAAGAGGCAATTCAGTTTGACCTGACATTTCCCTTCCATTAATGGATGAATTTTATTATTATTATTATATAAATATTATTATTATTATTAATAAACAGTTAGTCAATATAATTATATAGGTTAGTTATATGGTTAACCACATGTATAATGGATGAAATATTAATGTATATGGAAACTGCTTGCACAAACAAGTCTTTCAGACTTCATGCCTTTTGTATGTTTGTTTGTTTGGCTTTTGCTTGGCGTTAGCTGACATGTATGCATACACTTGAATAAAACTATTATTATTATTATTATTATTATTATTATTATTATTGGAAGAATACATCTAAGAAAAAATGAAAAAGAAGTGTACGTTCATAAAATAAAAAGTGATGAAGATTTAGAAAACCTGGGGGAAAAAATGGCAACAGAGGAAGAAAGTTCAAAGTTAAATGGAGCAAGAAAGTGAAATAGTTAATGAAGTTTTTGGAACTTTTAAAGAATACAAAGAATACTGTAACAAAGATGGTAAAGAGGGTGTTGTGAGGTGCATTCATGTTAACCTAAGGAGTTGTAAGAAAAACTATTTAGAAAAAAGTGAAACAATGTGGGACATTATAGCACTTACAGAGACCAATTTGAAGGAACATGAATTAATAAATTATAATATAAATGGATATATCAAATACGGAGTGTGTAGGAAGATACAAGGTGGTGGAGGGATTTTAGTTTTTGTGAAATTGGTTGACAACGGAAGTGTAACAAGCAAAAATATTACAATTGATGGAAATGAGGCAGTTGATATCATTGTAAACATAAAAAATGAAAAGTATAACCTAATAACCTGTTATAGGAAACCCTCATCTAATCGTAACAATTATATTAAAGAGTTAAAAAAATTATTAAAAGAAAAAGAAAATAATAAGGATACGAACAACATTTTTTTAGGTGATTTCAATTTTAACTTATTAATAGAAACACAAAATGAAAGTGAAAAAAAAGATATAAGTAAATTCGAAAACTTGATTGCATATTTTGGTTATCATCAACAAATAATAACTGCAACTAGAGAAGAAATTAGTAATAATAAACTAACAAAATCCTGTTTGGACTTAATGTTCACAAAATTAAATAATGTAAAATGCAAAGGTATTGTAATTACAATAAAACCAGCAGACCATTATTTTACAATAATTGAATGTTGGAACAAAAAAAGTTTTAATGAAAATATACCACCACAAAACAAACTGGAATATAGTTATAAAAAAATAATCGCTCAGCTAGGTCAAGTAAATTGGAAAGAATTAAAAAGTCTAAAAGACCCAAATGAAATATACGCCAGAATTGAGGACGTTATATCAACAATTTATCAAACAAATCAATACATTAAGAAAAAAACGACAAAAAATGATAAAAACAAGTTGTTTAGAAATGAATGGATGAATGATGATCTTGTACATGTAATCAATGAAAAAAATAAATTGTGGAATACTATAAAAAATGGTAAAAAAAAGGAAATTAATGATTTAAAGGAATACTATGAAAAATATAAAAGACTAAAAAAGGAAGTAGGAAGAAAAATAAAAATTGCAAAGGAAAATTTCTATGGTAACTATTTTGAAGAGCATAAAAAAGACGGTAAAAAAATCTGGAACAAAATAAATCAATTAATTGGAAAAAAAGGAAAGCACACAAGTATTGAAAATCATTTTGAGAAGCATTTCAAAGAACAAACAAGTAATATTTGTGAAAATTTCTCAGATCACTTTGAAAAACAGATTCCAAATTTAAAAACTAAATTGAAAAAAAATGCAGAAGAAAATGAACTGAAGACTTGTAAAAACAAACCAAAGAAAGGAAGGATAATTAAAAATACAATGGGAATTCTTGAAGCTACTAAATATGATGTTTTAAAAATAATAAATCAAATTAAAGTTAAAAAGTCGTCAGGATATGATGGCTTTTTAATGGAACATTTTGCAGAAACAAAAGACCAAACTAGTGAGTTTATGACATTATTAATTAATAGTATCATAAAAACTGAAATATGGCCTGACAGTCTGAAAAAACAGGTTATAAGGCCAGTCTACAAAAAAAGGAAATGTAAATGATCTTAATAATTACAGACCAATTTCGCTATTGCCTGTTTTGAATAAAATTATCGAAAAGTTTTTTGCTACAAAAATAGAAGATTTTCTTGGAAAATATAAAGTGTTAAATAAAAATCAATATGGATATAGAAAAGGAACAGGTGCCATCCATGCACTTGAAAATATAAATAATAACGTCTGCAGAGCTTTAAATGAAGGAAAATATGTTGGCGCAATTTTAATTGATTTAACTAAGGCGTTTGACACATTAAGTAAAGATATTTTACTAGAAAAAATTTATAAAAATGGACTAAGATGCAAAATTTATAACATAATTAACAGTTATTTGACAGAAAGACATTATAGTGTTCGAATTGGAGATACCTTTAGTTAAATGGACAAAAATTGAATATGGTGTTCCACAAGGTTCTGTGTTGGGACCCCTGCTATTTTTAATTTATATAAATGACATTACTGACATACAATGGGAAAGCTATTTGACATTATACGCTGATGATATATTCATGCTATCGATAAATAATGACAGCAAAAAAATGTTGAACAATCTTCAGAATGATTTTGATAATCTACAAATATATTTAAAAGAAAATGACTTAATACTCAATAATGAGAAGACAACATATTTACCAATTGTAACATCACATATGCACGAGGAACTTGGAACAATAAAAATATGTAACAAGAGATGTCAATGCAATGGTGACTGTAAACAGATTAAAAAAGTTAATTGTGCAAGGTATTTGGGAATAGAACTAGATAAAAACTGGAAATTTTTTACACATGTAGATAAACTAAACCAAAAATTAAGGAGAATGATACCAACGCTATATAATCTAAGGGATACATTAAACATAAAAAATAAGAAAATGGTCTTTGATGCGCTAATAATGTCAAATGTAAATTACGGCATAACAGTGTATGGCACTACATCGAAAAGTATTATAGCACAAACGCCAAAAATTACTAACAAAGCAATTAAAGTGCTTTTTAAAAATAAAAAAACATTAAATAGTAACGAAATCTACAATAAATTAAAAATTATGAAAATTGATACAACATTAAAATGGTACGTAGTAAAAAATAATTATTATAAAAATGAATGTAAAATAAAGTTAAATAGAAGCACTCGAGAAAATCAAAAGTGGCTACAAGAACCAAAATGGCGAAATTCATACGGAAAAAGAAATATGAATTATTTGATACCCTTTGAATTTAATAAAATTCCAAGTGAATTAAGAAATATTAAACAACACAGAGAAATGCAGAGTAAAATCAAGAAATGGTTACTTGAATCTCAACAAAAAAAATAATAAAGATGAAGAAGCTTTTAAAGTTAAGAAATCAACAGTACTAACATTAACTATAAAATAGTGTAAATATAAGTGTTTGTATATAATCATAGTGTGAATGTATGTAAATAATTTGTAATGGTAAATTGAAAAAAAAAATTTATTGTGCTGTCTAACTAAAGTAAAAAAAAAATATTATATACATTGTAACAATTTAGAAATTTAAAACTAATTGAATTATGAAAATCTATAGTTTGCTTGCACATACTGGGACTTCGTGCCAGTGCTTGTACCCGAAACAATGTACTTGTACTTAAATAAAGCATTATTATTATTATTATTATTATTATTAAATATTTCAACCAAATTTTTTGGCGATCTGCAATGGCCGCTAGAATAAACGTCATCCGAGATTTGTAACTGAAACGGAAAGTAGAAAATTGTAGCCTAAGACGTTCATTATTACGTAGGCCATCACTGCATTAAATTATCCCAGTGAATTTAGTACGAGTCACGGAAACGCAGTATTACGTTGTTGAAGATTTCTACGACAAGCCGCGGTATTTTCACCACTATTCGGGAAATGCACTTCGGTTGACTGGAACCCAGGCGTTAGAATTAACTAGCCTAACTAGCCTGGGACTAACTATACCAGCGCCGCCCCCCCCTCCCCTGACTGAAATCGTAAAAAGGTACACTTTGTTATAATATACGTCGACCACTATTGTGCTTAACGGGTTGGTTCATTCATTAATCCGGGCTGCTTACGTCTGAAGGCTTTCCTCCTTATCAGGCCAACAGGCTTGCACTGCAGTGCTCCTGCTCCGTGCTCGTTGCCGTTGGATTGAAGTTGTTGTTTGTTGTGAGTATTGAAAAATGGACAATACGCACAAATCTACTACATTATTCAGTCATCAAAACTCAAAATTACTCCATCTGACCCACTGTTGTGGGGGCCCTGAGAAGATGCATGGATTTATATACTATCACACTGCGTGGTAAGCCATGGTCGAAGTAGGAACAATATAAAAACAATGTAAGGCTGAGTGAGATGGTATGCGCAGAAACTCTTGTACGGTAATGCACCAATCCATTGGCGATAATGGCTTTTCCTTCAATGCAGTGGCCACGTGGTTTATTTGGAAACCCCCTCCCCCCGTTGTGGTTACTTGTGGCCGAAAGCCGACCTCCCCCCCACCCCCTGGCCGACCACGTGGTTTTTGAATGGCCCCTAAGTAACTTATTCTGACACTTATAACAATATGAACGCTGACAGAATAGCATAGAAACTGTAAAAGTGTACCAATAAGTGACACAACAATACTGTATCCGGTTTATTGTCGAGTTTTATAACAATGAAAACGAAAAAAGTATGGTGATAATCAGTAATAACGCGTAGCTTTTCGCAGTACTATTTTATTACCCGTTTTAAACTTGGAGTTATTCATTGAAATTTTATATACTTACAAATCCTGGACAAGAGAATAATTGTTTAGCAGTTTAGCAAACTGTTTAGTTGTTTAGCAAAGACAGAAAAAAATTAAATGATAAATACTAAATTAGGTGTAGAAAATATGTTCACACCAGTAAAGAGTGCCAAGAATATTATTACGTCTGCATCTGCATCATTTCAAACAGCAATATTCGTGCATTAGTGTCGGTTAGCCGGTTTCTTCCTTATTTGTGCTAAAATACGAGCAGGTTTGGTTAAGAGTTATTGTCTTGTGAAGGCCTAACTTGCATTCAAACCGTGGCGTTGTCACTTAACGTTCTGCAGTTGTTTTGCTAAGTGGGGGGTCATCAGAAAGAGAAGTGATAAGAAGCGATGGACAAAGCTGTACTGAGCACGACGTAAAGAAAAAAATTCTTAAAATAAGTGAAAGAAGAAAACCCATGTAAAGTGTAGTGCTACCAAAAATTTCAAGTGATGTGTGGTTCTTAGTGGTTATATTGATACCAGTCACGATTCTGAAGTAATGTTTGCGCTGATTGAGTGAGCGAAGCGAACGAAATCAGTGTTCGTCATCGGAAACAACACTTTTTCCTAAATACATTTAGTAAGTAATGTAGGCTAAATATTCATTCATAGTGAAAATGACCGACTTTCTACATTGGATAAAAGATCAGTGGCAACAAAGTATAAGAGGTATGAATACAGAGTGTTAACATTATAACTCTGGAATGACATTATTCGACCATTTTTATTTTTGTATACCACTTGTATTATGCACTAAGAAAAACGCGCACATTATTCGGATCACTTCCTTGAACATTTGTTTCATAATTTTTGCTAGGAGTGTTTGTCAGAACCATATAAGTTTCAACAAGAAACCTTCTCGAGCGCAGCGAGACGTGGCGGAATGAGCGAGCGAAGCGAGCGAGTGCGCTATAGTTTGTTCCACATTATGTTTTCAGAAAACTGACTGGATGACAACTCGTTTCCTTGCACTAAAAGTGCAAAAATATGTTGATATCACATTTGTACACTCAACAAGTTACTGTTAGAGTTTACGAATGGGATGTTTACGGATTTTTTTGCACTCTTTAGTGGAAGAAAACAAGGCGTCGTACAGTCAGTTTTCTGAAAGCTTAATGTGGAACAAAGTATAGTCTCTCCTCATTAAAAAGATACAGTTTATGCTTGGTTGGGTGCTTGGTTGGTTGGTTGGGGATGATCATCTTCTCCTCTGAAAGTAGAAGGCTACAAATATGAGAAGTTTGTCAAAAGAAAGCAAATTAATCCATCCTTTGTGTAGGCGTATTTTTAAAGTCCGAGCTAGGTCCTAAATGACCGAAATTAACGAAAAATGACCATTTGCAACAATTAGCAACAATCATTCAACAATGCCTCAACAATACATGACGTCATGATTGTTGCCCAAATTTTTTTCGTGAACTCGAAGCCGTTCAGAACGTCCATCAACAATGGACTTTGGCAACCGACGAACGTGGAACGAGTCAATAACTTGTTCTCAGTAATAATCAGTAAACACGCGCAGCTTTGCGTAACATATTATGTTTTAAAATTGGAGTCCTTCATCTCATCGAGTCTATATACGAACAAATCCAGGACAAGAGAATAATCGTTTAGCAGTAACACAAATACAGAAAAAGATTAAATACTAAATACTAAATTATGTTTAGACAGTGTATTGACACCAGAAAAGGGTGCCAAGAATATTTTTACATGTGCATCTGTATCATTTCAAACAGCAATATTCGAGCATTAGTGTTTACGTAAAGTTATCAGCCGGTGCCCTCCTTACTTGTGCTAAAACATAAAAGCTTTTATTATTTGGCTACGAGTTAGTGTCTTGTGTAGGCCTAACTTACATTTAAATCGTGGCGTTTTCACTTGATGCTCTGCTGCTGTTTCGCCAAGTGACGGATCATCAGAAAGTGATAAGATGCTTATGGAAAAATCTGTACTGAGCAGGACGTAAAGAAAAATTCTTCCAATAAATGAAACAAGAAAACCCATTTAGAGTGTGGTAATAACACAAATTAAAAGTGATGTGTGGTTCTGGGTTGTTACATGGATTCAGTCATGTTTCTGAAGAAATGTTTGCGCTGATTGAGTGAGCGAAGCGAACGAAAACCAGCGTTTGTCATTATAAACAGTAGTAGGCTAAATATTTATTCAGTAGTGCAAACGAACGACTTTCTACGATGGATAAAAGATATTGCAACCGTGGCGTTTTCATTTGATTTCTGCAGCTGTTTCGCCAAGTGAGGGGTCATCAGAAAGTGAAGTGATAAAGAAACCAATGGAAAAATCTTAACTGAGCAGGACGTAAAGAAAAAATTCTTTAAAAAAGTGAAACAAGAAAACCTACGTAAAGTGTAGTACTAACGCAAATTACAAGTGATGTGTGGTCCGGTGTTACGTTCCTGAAAAAATGTGTGCGCTGATTGAGTGAGCGAAGCGAAGGAAAATCAGCGTTTGTCGTTAGAAACAGCATTTTTTCCTAATACAGTTATTAAGTAGTAGGCTAAATATTTATTCAGTAGTGAAAATGAATCTGTTGAATCTTGAGAAAAGAAAGAGTAGGCGCAGTAACAGTTTGTTTACGAATTGAAACCTTACGAAAAACGCGTACTTCTGATCATTTGCTTGGTCATTTGACTGTTTATTTTTGGTGTTGAATTATCCGTCTTGCATAAGTATTGCAACAAGAAATCTCCTCGAGCGCAGCGAGACGCGGCGGAAGGCGCGAGCGAAGCGAGCGACTCCACTAGTCTCTTCTCGTTAAAAAGATACAGATTATGCTTGGGTGCTTGGTTGGTTGGGGATGATCAACTTCTCCTCTGAAAGTAGAATGCTACAAATATGAGAAGTTTGGCAAAAGAAAGCAAATTAACCCGTTCGTTGTGTAGGCGTATTTTAAAAATCCGAGCTGGGTCCTAAATGACCGAAATTAACGAAAAATGACCATTTGCAACAATCGGCAACAATCACCCAACAATGCCTCAACAATACATGACGTCATGATTGTTGCCAATTCTTTTTCGAAATTACCTGGACCGTCCATCAACAATGCTCTGGCGGCAACGAGGAGCGAGTCACTAAATTGTTGTTCTCAGTAACAATCAGTAAAGACGCGTGGCTTTTCGTAGTACTATTTTATTACCCGTTTTAAACTTGGAGTTGTTCATTGAAATTCTATAAACTGACAAATCTAGGACAAGAGAACAATCGTTTAGCAGTAACTCAAAGACAGAAAATAATTAAAAGCTAAATACTAAATTACTTGTAGAAATTATATTGACTCCAGTAAAGGGTGCCAAGAATATTTTTACGTCTGCATCTGTATCATTTCAAACAGCAATATTCGAGCCGTAGTGTTTACGTACAGTCATATACGGGTTCCTTCCTTATTTAAGCTACAACACGAGTAGGTTTGAATACGAGTTACTGTTTTGTGTAGGCCTAACTTGCATTCAAACCGTGGCGTTGTTAGTTGACGTTCTGCAGCTGTTTTGCCAAGTGAGGGGTCATAACAAAGAGAAGTGATAAGAAGCCGATGGAAAAATCTATACTGAGCAGGATGTAAAGAAAAAAAATCTTAAAAAAAGATGTGTTGTTCTTAGTGATTATATTGATTCAAGTTACGACTCTGAGGAAATGTTTGCGCTGATTGAGTGAGCGAATCGGAAACAGCACTTTTTTCTAAATACATTTAGTAAATAATAGGCTATAGGCTAAATATTTATTCATAGTGAAAATTATCGGCTTTCTACATTGGATAAAAGGTCATTGGCCCCAGCACAAACGTTTTAACAGGTATACACTAGATACAGAATACTAACATTACAACTCTGGAATGACATTATTTGACCATTTTTAGTTTTGTTTCAACTAAAAATCGTGTTCTGTTGATGTGTGGTTCATTGTGGTCGGCTGTGGTGGAGGTCATGTTTCTGTGGTTACGCTGATTGAGTGAGCGAAGCGAACGAAATTCAGCGTTTGTCATCAGAAACAGCACTTTTTCTTCAATAGTTTTCGTGAGTTGTAGGATAAATATTTATTCAGTAGTGGAAATGACCGATTTTCTACGTTGGATAAAAGAAAACACGTGAAAAACTACTGCTAAATTGAACTTATTTGACCGTGCCATTTTTAGTTTTGTTTATCATTTGTATTATAAACTGTGCACTAAGAAAAACGCGCACATTATTCGGATCACTTCCTTGAACATTTGTTTGATAATTTTTGCTGAGAGTGTCTGTCAGCACCATATGAGCTGCAACAAGAAATCTCCTCGAGCGCAGCGAGACGCGGCGGAATGAGCGAGCGAAGCGAGTGACTCCGCTAGTCTAACATAATTAAAATCGCTGTGTGTTTGCTTATTTATTTGTGTGTGCCCTTCTACTCCTCTTGAAATAGTGGCCTCAAAAATTGGAGAAAGGGTTTAGAATAAAGGAAATTTCTCCGAATTAAATTCAAATTTAGGTCGTAAATGTCCCAAATTAACGAAAAATGACAGTTTTCAACAATCAGCAATAATCACACAACAATACATGACGTCAACGATTGCTGACCACATTTTTTTCGTACTTTTAGGGAACATCCATTAACAATGGTTAGGCGGCAGTAAACCAACAAGGCATAAGTAAGTTAATAACTGGTTGTTCTCAGTAACAATCAATAAACACACGCAGCTTTGCTCACTATTTTATTATCCTCATCTAACAGCACATGTAGAATACGAGAAGTATTAGAAGTACGGGATGACATTTACAGACGAATGGTGACAAAATAATAGTTATCTAAATCTTATTTAAAGAGGTACAGCACTAAGGAACCTCTTCGAGCGAAGCAAGACGACGCCAACGGAGCGAGCGATGTGGCTAGTTTTCTTAGTTAATAGAATCAATTGTTTTTTTTTTCCGTATTGTTATCAATGTGGCTTCATAGTCACATTGATCATAATAAGGGGGAAATACAGGGGAATTCCTTCCAGACTTCTTCAGTTTCATCCCATTTCCATGTGCAAACCTAAATGTTTGAATATGAATGTTTGTATAGTAAACCAGAAATGAAATAGTCTAATTAACGTCCTTTTCAA
>JAHWFP010163353.1:0-12078 GCA_023313725.1 Lithobius niger
TTTCATGGACAAACAGTCCTTTCAGTGAAGAAGAATTGCCGGGAGTTAAGTCTGGAAACGAAACCCTGCAATTGAAGGCTGCGGCCTCGGTTACTGTTGAAATTACGAGTAAAAAAAGTGGAAGGGTTATTAGAGAAGGAACCCGACAGTAACTGATAGGTAAGGATAAGATCACTCCTATCAAACCTCTCACGAAGAGGAGTATTGAGCTGTTTGAGTCGTTCATTGTACGGAAGGTGACGAATAGAGGAACACAACTTCGTAAGTTTACGCTGACAATTTTCAAGTTTATCGAAGTGTGTAGCATAAAAAGGTATGCTGATTTGCGAGCAGTAATCAAGAACAGGTCTCACAAAAGTCTTGTACAACAAGGCAAAGGAAGCAGTATCAAGAAAAGAAAACTTTAAAAAAAAAAATAATGAGCCATTTGGAAAGCTATTCGAGTAGCCACGTCCGCATTAATGTCAAACTTGAGTTTGTCATCAATAGTGATACCAAGGCCACGGTGAGAAGAACTGGTAGAAAGAGGCACTTCAGAAATGCAATAGGCCTATACTTTGTCTGGATTATTTAACCCAAAGTGTAAAACGGTGCATTTAGCTGGGTTAAGTGAAACTGTCTGAGCTTGGTGCATCACAAGAGTTTTGATTCCTCCAGGGTAGGGAGCATCCAGGAACTGAATGCAAGAAATTTACAGGTAGTGTATATTTTCTGGCCGGCAAGTAGAAAATATTTCACTTACGTGCCATTTCAGAGCCACGTGCTTCTAGCTGCAACCTCCATTTTAGAAAAAGGCATTTCCCCGTACTACTCTTTACCTGTGTTCCAAAATTTAGATATGCGGACTTTCTAACGAGCTGTAGACCCTGTGAGAATTAACATGGGACCCCTGTCCTTAGCTAATAGCCAGTAAAACAAATCAACGTCGTTGAGGGTACTTTTTCTCCCTAAAGGACACGTTCCCACAGTTTAATGTTGTAGTTTTCTTCGTTACTGACCCAAGACACCTGATTCCAACGATTTTCAAAGATTTTTACTGCATGGGGATTTTACACCAGTAGGCTGAAACCAGGTGTAAGCTCTTTACAGTTAAAAGACGGTCTGCTAGTGAGCCGCCTTTTTACATCGGACAACAATTAAAAGGACATTCCTCCAAGCGCCATTTTTTTCGATCCTCCACATCAAGTATGGCTCTAAAGGTCTATTTCCTTACCGTTAGTCAATCCCTTGGTAAAAATCTTTTTTTAAACGTGGCGTCTAGGAGATTTTCTGTTGAATAATTGTTAACTTTATTTATGATGTTTCATCTCTGTACGTGCATGTACTCATTTTCTAATAATTACCATGAGATCAGAAATCTAAAAGATTAATGCAGTAAAAATTAAAATTAATTATGCCAATAGATCACCGAAGCAAAATTATAAGACGCTACCCTAGAAAATTATAAATTGTGATGTTAAAATACGAGAATCATTTCGGTTTGTGACGACACAATCTTTAACTCGATGCTGTTTCGTGTACTATACCCAAAGCCAACCGAGATAGCAGCTACGTTTGTCTGTGAACGCAGCTACCACCCACAGCCGACCTTAGCGCTGTAAATGCGCGAATGGCGATCTCCGTGTGGCTGTGATGAGGCAGGCGGAATGTTATAAGGCAGGCCGAGTGTCCCTTTAAGCTGAAACAATTAAACATCTACTTGGCGGTGACACACTAGCGTGTGTCTAGATTATTGAGGGCAAGTTTTCTCCAAAAAGGACACCTTCACAAACGTTAAGTTAATGTTGTGGTTTTCTTCGTTACTGGACCCAAGACATCTGATTCCAACAATTTGCAAAGATTTCTACCGCATGGAGAATTTACACCAGTATGCTGAAATCATGTAAAAGACGCAGTCTACTAGTGAGACTGAATTAATTTTATTGGGGCTGTGGCCCGAAGCCATGCGTCCACCCTAATAATAACTGCAAACAAAAACGTTAAGTGTTCCGTAAAAAAGGGGGTTGTAAGTTTCATTTTACTTGTTAAAATGTACACGGATAAAAATTGGTGATTTTAAATTGAAATAATCAAATGTACAATTCTCTGTTTAAGTGCTGTTGTGCTTTACGTAACGTATATGATTGGTAAAGCACAACAGCACTTGCAACAGATGCAATTTTCTGAATTGTACATTTGATTATTTCAATTAAAAATCACCAATTTTTATCTGTGTACATTTTAACAAGTAAAATGAAACTTCAATCTATAACCCCTGTTTTTTACGGCACACTTGACGTTTTTGTTTGCAAGCCGTGTACCTTTTTTACGGCTATGGTATCGCCCTATAAAGGTTTATACATGCAGTCGATTGTTGCATGCACGAAGAATGGATCTGGAGTTTGCTGAGTGGCATTGTTCCCTAAATACAATGGTTAAAACAATGTAAAACAATCAAAATGATCGTTTTGGGTCCCGTAACTCCGGAATGGATCGACCAATTGAAAAAGTGGTCCCTGTAAGGTTGAAACTCAGGGAAATTTCTGGCTCAGATCATGTTTCAGATTTTAGGTAGGTGCAGTTATTTTTTTTCTGTATCCGTGTCAGCCAAGAAAAACAAGAACCAGAAGAAGTGAACAGTTCAAATTTACGTGTGGCTTCCTATACGTTTACTCTTGCACGGAATTGCATAAAAGTTAGTGTAAAGTTTGGAAAAGTTGCTATCTACTATCTATAATTTGTAATTTGAAACTTTGTCACACACATACATGTGACTGGATAGGAAAGGATTAAAAATCGCTGACACCCCACCAAAAATAAAAGGAAAAGAAAGTAAAAATAGTAATAAAAAGACATAAATAAAATCAATAATGTATAGAGGCAATCAAAAGTACTTAACATGCCTGGTCAAATAATCCCTCTGCGATACCAGGCCACGCCTGAAAGCACCAGCATTTGGTGCCATAACCACGTCTGACGGTAAACCATTCCACACACTCACCACTCTAGATGAGAAAAAGAACTTTCTACAGTTCAGCGTGGCCTTAAGTTGTATCAATTTGAGGCGATGTCCCCTGGTTACACTGTCAATTCTTATTTCAAAGAAGTGACCATAATTTATGCCGCATTTGTGATGTAGGAGGGGACAAGTTTGGTCGAAATATATTGAATAGAAACGGAGAAGTTAATAGTTTTAGTTTTGCTGGAGAGAGGACTTCAATCATATATTAACTGAGCAAAAAACAGCTTCGCCGGTTAGAAAAAAAAACGTTAGAGCTCGTATCCCCATACTCACATCCCTGAAGATACACGAATAAAAACGGATTACAGTTCACTCGAACGCAACGAACTATAATTTGAACTCCAGTACCAGGGAACAAAGACTGTTTTCGATCAATGGTTATGTCAGAAAGAAAGCCCAGTTTATGTTTGAAAAGTTTAATGTTTCGGTGTTTAGGCGTGCACGCGTAATTTGTGTATTATACAGACTTTTTTATATTTGTCTGTGTTTGTTGTTTCATATATTAAGTCTGTTTCGTGTGAGTGGGTATATGTGTATTTTGAGTGCATTTATAATTTGTGAAAGAAGCAGACTCCTACTTAAGGCAGTTTTTTGCCTGTTTTTGTGTTTGAAGATCTTTTGAGGTGGTTATTTCTAGTTCGTTTGAGTAATTACTTGTTCATTTTGTGTATGCATTTTTATCTTTCAATTTTGCAGCGTTTTGCATTTTATGGCGTCTATTTTGTTGGCTTCCATTTTGTTGTGTGTTTTTGTGGGTTTACGTTTTGCGAATTGAAGTTCAAATTATAGTTCGTTGCGTTTGAGTGAACTCTAAAATCCGTTTTTATTCGTGTGCCTTCAGGGCTGTGAATATGGGGATACGAGCTCTAATTTTTTTTTCTAAACGACAAAGCCGTTTTTTGCTCAGTTAATTTGTTGGCTTTTTTCGCTTCCATTTTATATGTGACCACTGTCCACCGATTTTTGTTTTCGAAGAAACGTAACATTAGAAATGGATACTTCCGCCGAAGGCTTGTCCCATGATTATTATTTGATTGCAACACAGCGTATTTCTGGATTTAGCATGCGTCATCTCGATGAGTAGTTGATTCTAGATTGTTTCAGTATCGTGGCAACAATCGCGGAAACAATTCACTTGGTTTCCCGAAGCCCGCATTGAAAAAGTAAACAATTCAACTGGCTTCCCGGCAAAAGTAAATAAGTCACTCAGTCATGTCGGCCGCCCAATTTTGAGGCTAGGCCTCAAAATTTAAGACTTCACACCCTACGGTTTAAAACTTACAGATTTAAAGAAAACATCAAGACCATTTAATTTTGGTTCTCCACAACGAGCTAGCTAACTCAAACAACGACAATGTTAGTTTCACGGCACCCAACCATCGTTGCATCTTGTTCGAGTGAGCTATAATCCGATATTGTGCACCTCGCGTATTGTTACCCTATTGTTGCATGTTGCAGCATTGTAACATTTTGACATTGTTAGCCGCTCCGCCTCCGCCTCCTCCTCCTGTCCAATTTTCTGAAATTCTCGTGCGCAAACGAACTCTAATAAGCACGGCCAGCAGGCCGTGCTAATATACACGGCTATCGCCGTGTATGATACTAGTTAGCCGCCATCTTACAACAATTTCACTCTAACAATTAAGTTCCAACAACACTAAATCTTCTTCTTGGGGCACACTAGCGTGTGTCTAGATCAAAGCTAGTAGCCGCCATGCAATACTGCTGGAATTGAACAATGTCTTTCTTACAATTAAACTTGGCAGGCGAACCACTAGCCTGGTCCCTGATATAAAAAAAAAAAAACAACAAATGACAATATTGCTTGGGTTGCTCGCTTCTCTGTTGTAATTTACACTGAAAAAAAAGTGATGGAAGGACAGCCAGAGTGTTGTCTCTATCCATGGTCATGCTCAAGATGCTTTCGTGTTACCACTAAAGCAATCTTAGATGTCTTGCTTGGCCAAAAACTCTCCCGCTCTCGTCTGTTTGGCCCAATTCCAAGCATTCACTGCTGAACAAAGACGAATACTGGAAGCCATTTTTGTAGAGTAAGTATTTCTTTGTTTGTTCATAATCTTGAAACGTGGGTTCCCGTTAATATACTGTCCACCGTTTGTTTACATAAGTAATATAGCTACAAGGATTGGAAACATTTGTCCCCATTAATATTGTGGCCACCTTTTGTTTGCATAACTGATGTAGCTACTAGCACTGGAAACATTTTGCACCCTGTTAATATTCTGTACATCTTTTATTTACGTAACTGGTATAACTACTAGGGCTGGAAACATTTGTCACCATTAATATTCTGCCACCTTTTGTTTACCTAACTGATATAGCTACAGGTATTGGAAACATTTGTCCCCTTTAATATTCTGGCCACCTTTTGTTTACATAACTATTAGGGTGGTCCCAAAAATTAAAAGTGTTAGAAAGTTATCCTCCAACCCACAGTTCGGTTCCATATCATGAAAAAAGAACTCCAGAAAAAATTATGTGAAATAAAATAATATTTAGGACTTGAACAAGGCAATCAAAGTATGTAACGCTTTACTGTACGGTTATACAATTGAACATAAGCAATCAGTGGAACACTGTATTATTTAGGTGGCAAACAAGTTATATAAAGTTACATAAAATGATGATGATTGATTCATTTCATGTTAGCTTGGATCGTTTAATGGCTCCAGCCTTTGTGGGTGCAGAGAAAACTTTCCGGTGACCCTCAATGACTTGGAGCAGAAACTGCTTTTGTTCTTCGTTTTGTGTGAGAGAAGCATTAAATTCTTGGATCAAAGCAACTCCCCGTTCTGCAAGGTCGTTGACCACCTTCAATGACTTGGCAATACTCTGACTACACTGGTATGATTCGAGAACTCTCCATTCGCTGGGATCATGCTGCAAAAACTCCTCAGAGAAGTCAAGAATATTGAAAAAACGTATCGTTGATGTAGTAACGAAGTCGTGCAACCCTTTCTTTGATGGTTCAAGGAATGGCAGTATCCGTTTCGGAGGCTCTTCAGTCCCTTCCTTCTCTTTAAGGGCCAGTACCATCAATCTCTTCTCTTCGTCCGACACTTCATCGTCGAAGAATCCAAAGCCGACAAGCAGTTCCGACAGATACTAGAGATGGCGCCCAAATGCTTTGGTGGCTGCCTGTGCGACGTCCTTGTTTGGATATACTGACAGTTTGTTTAGCAATTCTAGGTCATTTCTTGGAGCTCCTATTGACGATGGACTCTGGAACCAATACCTGACATAAATAGCAGTCACAAAGAGAGATATTTCTTTCAAGTGAGCACATATTTTCTCACCATATGATTGCCCATGAGACCGCCGCGATGTAGTAGACTCAGTTTGTAGTGGTTCATACTGCTTACGGAAAAGCCAGATCTTGATGGAGTAGATGGCCCTTGCCATCCAGCGAGCACGGTGGATTGCTCCAGGGTACTGGAAACGTATGCCACGTGGAGGAACACTCCCTAAGAAAATACTTGTCAGTTCCAGTAACTCTCGGTAATCGTCTCTTGGCTGGAATTGTTCCAACTGAGCACAGGCAAACTGAATAATGCCATCCTTCCATGGAGCGATTCTTACTTCCTTGCTCTTATCTTCAATTACAGTGCAGAATGAAGTTTGATCAATTTGTGGCCAAAATTCCTTGAAATGGCCAAAGAGCTCCATATTTGGAGATTTAGACACATCACAGAGGTTGAACACTTCCTTCAGCATGACTTCGGCGGCCAATCTTAGTTTCTAACAGGATGCATACTCCACCTCTCACTCCAGTATTGGAGGCTATGGTATCGAAACACAGACCCTTGATGCGATCCCGCAATTCCCACTCGTCAATGCTCTCCAGAACAGCCTGTGACATTGTAATTGCTGTCCCATCGTGAAGCTTCGGTACGGAAAGCAGTTTCACCACATTTTGTCCAGACACAAGAATAGGGAGTCGGTCAACTTTTTCTCGACCAGAACCAGTGAAGTCTTCCATAATTTTCCTATCCCAGTGCAGAATCAACGGCACTGGTGGGTCAAATGAGGCTTTGACTTCAGCAGTGAAAGCCTTACGGTGTTTCATTCGGGCTCGACGTATAGCACTGCGGCTGATGATCAGTTCTTCCACATTCTGCTGGAGTTGACTTGTTGATGCCATTGCTGAAAATATGTGGGAAGCACAGCGATCACTTGTGTTAGTTCGATCAAGTGCTGCAGCCACCTCTGGGGTTACTACTGTTGCCCTGCCTCTCTGCCTTTGCTTCTTTTCTGTTGATGGTCCTGGTTCAGGCGGGCTACTTAGTCCAGCTTCTAAGTCAGAAGATTTAATGCTGGTAGAATCACAGGACGAGTCCTCACTGACAGCAGCTGTAGTAGCATCCTCCTCCTGTGCTGACTTGGCTTTCAAAGCACGAATTGCTGCTGCAGCACGCCTCCTGGCTGCACGTTCTTCCTGGAGAGCAAGATTGCGATCCACTCCTCCAATTGTGCCTCTGCGGCCCTTCTCTCGCTGGGCTTTCAAGAATAGCCGGTCTTCCTCGATTTTAATAAATGACTCTGCATCGCGGTGGGCCACGTCGAAAAGAACTGTGAGGCTCTCCTGGAACATAGGCAGGTTTGAACTATTCTTCTCAGATTTTCGGTTAATCAACTTCTTTAGGCACTGCTATTTAATCTGATGAGGTTAATCAAGCTTCTTTAGGAGCTTTCTGATGTGTTCCACTATGTGATTTGGAGCCTTTGTTGGTATTCTGGCTTTTTCCCAGATAGGAAGCAGCAGCTCCATAGTCTTTGCAATACTGTCTTTCAGGCTCATTTGTCCACGATCGTGATAATTAAAGAGTACTCTCAACACTTCTCCCCGAGAAGGTAGTTTAGAAGCCTTAAAAGTTTCTTCCGTTCCTCCAACAAGCCATATTGCACTCCCAGACCGAGTAACTTTTTTGGTCTTGGTTGTAATCTATGCTGACTTATTGGGGGCTTATGAATTTGGTTTGTAGGTGTTTGAACTGTGCAGGGAATACCCATCAAGTCAATAAACAGTAAATAACTTACATACCCATTTATTAAACCACCAATGGAAGACTGATTTGCGAAACCGATGAAAACTCGTAAAGTCCAAAACTTCAAACCAGTTGTGCAAGTTCTAAATATTGTTTAAAAAAAAAAATATTTTGGGTATGAGAGTTCTTACCCAAATGGCACCCAATGGTTGGTTGGAGAAACACAAGAAAAAATTTTAATTTTTAAAAATATTTTTGGAACCACCCTAATAACTATAGCTACGAGGACTAGAAACCTTTGTTCCCGAAAAATATTTTCTCCACCGTTTGTTTACATAACTGATATAGCTACAAGAGCTAGAAACATTTGTCCCCATTAATATTCTAGCCACCTTTTGTTTGCATAACTGATATCGCTACACGTATTGGAAACATTTGTCCCCATTAATATTCTGTCCACCTTTTATTTACATAATTGATATAGCTACAAGGACTAGAAACATTTCTTCCACAAATAATATTTTCTCCTCCTTTTGTTTACATAACTGATATAGCTACAAGGACTGGAAACATTTGTCCCGCGTAAATATTCTGTCCACCAAACAAAAACTGATATGGCTACAAGGACTGGAAACATTTGTTCTCGTTAATATTCTGCCCAGCCTTTCTTTACATGACTGATATAGCTACAAGGACGGCAAACGTTTGTCCCAGGTGGCGAATAATGTTTGGTGCGCTTGGATTGCAATGGAAGCTGGGCAAGGACTAGTTCACAGGCTGGGTTCTTGGGGCGAAACCCAGTTGGGATCGTACAAAATTGTAACAGAAATGAAATCAACGATTTTGAACTTAAAAAGAAGGTGTAAAGTCTACCACTGTCGGGCTGTTCGTTTTTCTGATTTTTGACGTCTTTATGACGTATTTGTGATATGGTGGACGTACTGCAAGCTTACTATGGATCTTATGGCATTGACAGTACTATAACATTCGAAGCCAGTTGTGCTGTACACGGTTCCCATATAAAGTATTCATACAGTTTGAAAAATCTAGAGGAAAAATATTTATTCAATGAATTAAAGTATTAAACCAATAGAAAGAATGATATTTAAAGTTGTTTTTTTTTTACGTTCACCATTTGTCAACATGGTCACCATATGTGGGTCTCAAAATGTCTAATCGGTAGTCTATCTCCATCTATGTATTTTGTAACATTAAGGGGTTACCAAAGCAATAGAGATGATTATCCGGGACGCATTGTTTCAATGATGTGTACCTTCGTCTTATACAAAGTGTCTTTCACAAATCCCCACAAAAAGGAGTCAAGAGGCGTTACGTCAAGAGAACGGGTGGGCCAAGGAATTGGGCCGCCTCTACCTATCCAGCGCCCTGGTAATTTTTGGGCGAGTTTCTCCTTCACTACAAGGCTGCAGTGAGGCGGTGCACCGTCTTGCTAAAGATGACGTGCGGTTGAAACTCCTCACGCTGAATATCGTAGTTTTATGAGCATGTCGACATAGTTGCTACCGTTAATTGTCCTCGCTCCAAAGCAAAATGTGCCAATAACTATGTCGTGTCGTAGGGCGAATGACACAATCAGTTTTTGGCTGTCTTGTTCATGCTGGCGTGGTGCATGAAAATTTTCGTATATTGATATTGAGATATGGTGAACGGAAAAAAAATATAAATATCATTCTTTTATTGCTGTAAATTCTTTGATTCATTGGATAAATCGGTTTTTTTCTTGATTTTTAAAACTGTATGAATACTTTACGCTGAAGAATGGTGCAACCGTAGCCTTCTAGCTAAACTAGGAAACTCGTAATAAGTTTAAACGTATTTCCTAGTGTTTGACGTATTTGGACATAATGAAGGTGCTGCATCCTTGCTTCTGGTCTGACGGTGTTGATGGTCCTAAGGCAGTTTAAGTCCTTTACATAAGCTAAAAGATGATGCAGATTTCACCCTTCTGTCTATAACAGGTAATAAAATAAGGTTTGACGAGCAGTGCAACGACTAAAATGTTGGGTCCACTCTTCAATAAGTAAACAAATTGGGGCAAGTGACTCCCAACCCAGAACATAATACAGTGCATTTTGTCTCGTTTAGGCCTCCAACTCATGAATTAAGACTCCTGGGCCTGGGTCCCTTGCGCCCTTTGAACCACACCTAACAGTGGCATTGCTGATGAGTGCCACCTATGCCTCCGTGATGTATTCGGCTTCACTGCGGGGCAAGTAATAGTTTGGCTGTTTATAAACAGCCTACATGTCTTAGCCCTATATCTTTTGTATTGCTTTTACGTGAACTAAAGCAAGGTTTTCAAAACTTAAACGTCTTACAGACTAATTATAAAGTTGGCAGTAGCAGTGTCATGGACGGGATGATTTGATTTGCACTACTCGTATCTTACGATCAAGCGATCATTATTGTCTCCACAGTGAATGTAGAGAATAGGAAGTGATTTGTCGAATTAATTTATATATTATGCCTAGTTACAAAAGACGTTTATTGTGAAGCTAAACTTTATGCATTTCCAAGCCAAATGAAACGTGGTCTGTGCACGTGATCATTGCCAATATTAAATCAGTGTTCTTAGCAACTTAAACCCAAACTTTTAGGCATGAAACGTGCAATTCAAATTATCTTAGCATGCAATCTCGCACAGAAAACTTGACAATCCTCAACCTTCACTTGCTTCACACTCCTCACAAATAACTCTAGCCCTCACGTTGACTTTCCTATCATCATCTGGACTATTGGCTAAGTCTGTGTCTAGGAAAAAGTAACTTTTCTCCACCTAGTCCTTTCTTCTAAAGGAAAAATCTAATACCTTTCGGTTTGCTCGCAGAATCCAGCTCGTGTCAATAGGTACTGCATTCAAGTTGTTATGCGCAGGATGGCACAACAAACGCAAGGTTAGTAAGGATCAAATCTTAAAGATCTAAAAACTGTTGGAAAAAAATTCAACATAGCCATTCTTCAAGACAAAATGGCGACCACCGCCATTGCACATTGGCCTTGGGCATTTTTTTCTGTGGTGTTCACAGCTCGAAGACCAAGTATCGTTGCCTCCCAAAAGGAACTACAAACCAAGGATAGAATCACAAGAGTTCACGTAGTGTACCGTTTCATTGCAGGGCTGCCACCACACAATTTTATTTTTTTTCACAGTTTTTCGCATACCTTTTATTAAAATTTTCACATTTTTGCACCTTCGCTTCCCAAACTCTTCAAAATTTTCACAGCAGAGACTATTTTTTTTCACCTTTATTTGTTATTGTTAGCAGGGCCGTAGTTACGGGGGGGGGGGGGGTTTCCCCCCCCCCCCCCCCCCCCCCATTGTTAAGGGGGGGGGGATTGGAAAAATGATAAAAACTGTATTCAGCAGGAAAATGCTTTTTATTTTTATTATTTTGGAATATCTATATTTCACTGATACCATACTAGTGGTCTCTGTGGTTATAGAAATAAACTGAAGCCACAATCTGTTCGTTCGGATTAGTTTAAAGGCAAAAAATAAGCAACCAAGTCAGCTACGGTAAATGAGATGTGCAGCGAAGCCCAACCGTAGTGCCATTGAAGTGGGGCAGTTAGCACAGCCATTTTACACTCAAGTCTTGGTTTCTTTTTAGCTCCACCATCTCCCCTCGATGAAAGCAACAGCAACTACGCTGCTATTCTGCCACACAACAACATTAAAAAATAACGCTGCTAAATGTACCAAAAACAAATGAAAAATTCTGCGTTTACAACTGTCAGGAATAAAAAGAGGAATAAAATTTACTCTAAACCATTCGTTCCCCGATTTGTATGACGGTCAATCTTAGGAATCAGATTTTTACGAGATGAAAAATTAGGATTTGTACTATTACACAGAAGCCATACAACTAAGCGAAATACTGATGAAATTGCCCCGCATTTTGTATCATTCTTCACGTGTTATATAAAATTATATAAAATTAACACCATGCAGATATATAAAATTATATAAAATACGACCGATCGTGGAGAATTCTTTGATTACGAACGTGCGGGGGGGGGGGGGGGGGGGGGGGGGGGGGGGGGGGGGGG
>JAHWFP010163354.1:0-11013 GCA_023313725.1 Lithobius niger
ATTTTTTCAACCAGAAAACTTTTAAGTTGTGTTAGAAAACGTTGAGCTGTTGTATCGTGATTTTCATGTTGTCAGGGGACCAAAGTCTCCCGATGAACAAAGTATCAACCTTTTTTATCGCATAGTGATTTTCCTCAGATGCCTGAGAGGAGCCCAATTCTTTTGTCTGTAAAAACACAGTTGTGTCGATATAGCCGACACATATTTTATCCCCATGCTTATATATATTTACCTGGATAGACCTACATTGATGTTGTCACTGAATCACGGCAGGCAACACTATCGAGTGTCGTAATAATACAGTATTTCTTCTTCACCAGGGACCTTCTACTACCTACCGGGTCGGTTCTTTCAGTTGAACGCGTCTGATCTATTTCCCCTGGTAAAGTATACACGAGCGAGATTCAGTTGATGACGTTTCGCTCCCAAACCAGTCCTCAAATCAGACGACGCTTGGTTTTTCGAAACCAACAAAAAATTTTGTTTCAACTAGCGAGTACTTTTTAACGAAGATCGCTTAATCTTTACTAAACGTTGAAATACACATTATTAAAACAAAACCACAAATTCTTACCAGGATACCCAAGACGAGAGTAGCAGACGTCGTTGCGTCGAAACCAAAACAATGACGTGCTTTTACGATGACCGCTTGTCACGGTGCTCTCCATATGATAACAAACTTTGCGATTTTCAGTCGCATTTGTCGATTGTACTGGTAGGTTAATGCACTTTAAAACAATTTTAACAACTGAAGCGGTCCGGCTTATGTTTGATGATGTGTACTCGTTCGTTTGTTAGTCCAATTGTGTGTTCGATTCATCAGCAAAATCAAAAGCCAATGTGATGCAAGAATCAGTAAAATGGCGCGAAATGAGAGCAGAGACGTCAGACGCGTTTGAAGCAGCTCCCAAAATCTCGCACGGTTTCTCGCGGTAACGCGGAATAGTAAGTGGGCCCACCCTATCAAGGCTACGTATATTCCAAGTCCCTGCTCTTCACTTTCCTGAAAATCCAATATAGCGCTATAACTAGTGTCCAACACGTGACTCAGCTAATTAAGCAAAACACGGGGGAAAATGCAAGAGTTATTGTGCGGGCAATCATGGATGACAGGAATTTCATTCCCTGGTACAGAGCTTTTCAAGTTGAAGTTTCTGTTCACCTCAGGGCTCTGTTGTTGATCAATAGCCACTGGCCTGAAGGAATAAGGCTGCGGCCATATTTTGACCGAAAGAGGAATAATGGCGTCAAAGCGAAAATGGAAAAAAGATGATCTTTGCTTGATCACTTGGAATTGTAATGGTATCAAACGGGTTCTACTAATCATAGAGAATTTATGTGAACAGTGCGATTTTTTATTGTTGCAAGAGACGTGGCTTCAAGATTTTGAGTTTCCACTCCTTGATGATGTCCACCCGGATTTTTGCTGCAAAGCCTTTACTGCGATGGACATTGGTGATATTGACAGACGTGATCAACCCTATGGCTTGCTTGCTTTACTTTGGAGAAAGAGCATTGTCAGTAACTACAAAGTTGGTGGCCTCTCTGAAAGTAAAAGGGTTATGTGGATTGATTTTCAGATTGGAAAGGACAACTGGAGAATCATTAATATGTACGCCCCATATGATGATAGAACCAACTTTAGTGTTGACAAACTGTACAGAGTTTGGGGTGAAGTTGCCGCAATCCAAACGTTGAACTATTGCAAGTTTACTGTTGTGGGGGGCGATTTTAATACTGACTATCAGAGAAATGGCCCTTTCTCAGATGCTCTGGAAAACTACTTAAAGGATCTTAGGTTGGAAAAAATTGACGATATTGGTAACTGCGATGGTAGAATTACCTATGTTAACTACGCAAATAGTAGCACCTCCTGGGTTGACCACATAGTGGGATCCCTCGGGCTCCGGAAAACTATTACTGAAACAATGCATTTATAAAATGTCGTTGGGTCTGACCACTTCCCCTTGTTTGTTAGGCTCAGAATTCCTATGACTGATATTGTTTTCTGCAACAGGAAGAAGGACACTGTTACTATAATAGACTTAACTGGAAAATGGCAAGCGATTTTACCAAACAGAAGTACAGATTCTTCGTTGAGCAGTGCCTTAGTAATGTTTCACTCCCGGAATGCTTTTCCTGCGAAATTGCTGGATGTAATAACGTTCAACATAATAAAGACTTAGATGGTGTTTGTGATTTTTTGAACGAAACTGCAATGGGCAGAAGAGCAGTTCACCAAGAAGGGTAAAAAGTCTAAACATATAGCAAAAGCATGTTGGAATGAATTTGCTCAGTCAAAGTATAACGATTATGTGCAAGCAAATATTGCCTGGGTACAGGATGGTAAACAAACTTCCGGAATTAAGAAAGATAAGAAAGATGAAGCTAGAAGAATTTTCAAAGGTGCTATTAGGTGGTGCTAACGGAATGAAAGAGCCATTCGACTGCTTGAATTTGTTAAAAGTAATCGGAGAATGACTCCAGCCATCTTCTGGCAAAAAGTGAAACATGATCACAATAGTAAACCCAGGCTTGTGAAGAAAATCGGCGATGCACAGGGATGAAGAGGAAATTGCAAATATGTGGGGTGAAATCTTTGCCTCCGTACATGTGGATTCCTCGCCTCCTTTTGATTACCTTCCTACTGACGACTTTATTATCCCCTTTGCCTTTGAAATCAGGGAAGCGATTCGACAGTTGAAGCTTGGAAAATCATGTGGCCCTGACGGTACCAGCGCTGAAAATACTAAACACGGTGGAACCAGTTTATGGGAATGGATTGTAAACGTTTTGAAAAGCACGTTCAGACATAGGCATACTATAAATGTTACTAGGAAGGTGACTGTTAAACCCATTTACAAGGGAAAAGGTCTTCCTGAAAATGAAAGCTCGAACTATCGTGGCATTAGCGTACTGTCTATCTGGGCTAAATTACAGGGCACTGTGATCCTGAATATTGCGCTCAGAACCACGAAGATTGGCGACAACCAATTTGCCTATAAAAAGGGCACTCGACTAAATTGCAGCTAAAGTTTTTGAGAAATAAGAGGGATTAAAGGGCATGGGAAAGTGTTTGCTTGTTTTGTTGATGTGAAAAAAGTTTTTGACAGTGTTCCTAGATATAAATTGTGGGCATGTCTGCTTAGGCACGGAATCAACAGTAATATTATCCATATGATCAGAAATCAGTACGTTCATGAGGAAGTGCATGTGTGATAGGGTAATGCTTTTTCTCCTAATTTTAAATTAGGTAAAGGTGTAAAACAAGGAAGTCCACTTTCTGCTTTCTTTTTCCCCCTTTTCATGGATGATATCTTAGTGCAAAATAGTACTTCCGGGTGAACCGTTAATGGCGTTAAAATTTCTTTTTTAGCATACGCCGACGACATTGTGGATATAAGCCTAAGTAGAAATGGTCTGCAGGAAGTCATAAACCGTTTTACATGCGAATTACAGGTTAATGGACTTCAATGTAACTTGTTAAAGACTGTTTGCATGGAATTCAACGATGGGACCGGAATTGAATTTTTGAACATAAAAATCTCTATCAGTGGTCACCATATTGAATGGGTTCGAGAGTTTAAGTACTTAGGTGTTATTTTTACAAGCCATCTGAAATGGGAGAGTCAAATAAGAACTATCAGAACGAGCATGAATAGGCAAGGAAATGCTATCTACATGCAATTTCGACAACTTCTGACACAGAAGGATCTTTGGCATGTCATGAACAGTTGTGCCTTGCATTTGTATGGCATAGAAATTTGCAGCAATTACACCAAGAAGCATTTCTGTGTAAAAAGAAGTATTGGGTGGTCTATCACATCCAGTAACAATGAGGCTTGTTTTGAGGTGAACTGTTTGACCTTTCCACTTAAGGAGTGCTGGAAAAAGATTTTATTATGGCGTGATTTTCGTGGCCTCAAAAATACTATTGTGGAGACTTTGTTTAGGGATTTGCGTGGCTGGCGCACACATTTTGGTGAGGAGATCCATGATATTTTAATTAACTATGGGAGATGGTGCAATACAGGAAACAAAGATTTTTATTACGAACTTGATAAGATGGTACAAGCTTGTGCTTTATTGCGTGCTCCACTTCCAGAAGATTTATAAGTCTATTTCTATTATTAATTTATGCTTAAAATGTGTCTTTGTAATAATGTATATATATATATATTTTCTTTACTACCTCATTGTACTTCGTTGTACCCATTAAAGTTCTAAGTTCAAAAGTTCAAGTTCAAAAATCGGTTTTCGGCATTTTCTAAACCGTTCATTAGAATGACAACAAAGAGATTGCGAATAATTTGTTCTTAATTTTGTTCTTCAAGTACGGTCACATTCAAATTTAGCAAAAAGCCTGACATCAATTTCTAACATCAATTGGTCCTTTGTGTAACGGATAAAATCCGAAAGTCATGGGACGGGGATAGGGGACGAGAGTGGTCCACAGTTCACAAAACTGCTGTAGTTCCTTGAAAAGAAGAACTCACTCCTGGGGCCGGATTAAGGGGGGGGGGGCTTTGGGTGCTGAAGCACCGGGCCACAGACCGAAAAAGGGCGTCGAGGGTCGAGGGCGTCGGTCACGGGGGAAAAAATAAGTTACTATTTTAAAGTTAAAAAATTGTAATTTCACTGTTTTTACAAAAAAAAATTATTGTTAAAAAAATAAAAATTTTTTAAATTCGGGACTGGAGGGGGGACTAGGTAAAAGGGTTACTATAAATATTAAAGCCTTGGCAATATTAGGCTTAATCCGACCCTACTCACTCCCCACTCCTTCCCCCACTACGTGAGCTTTCGGACTTTACACATTACACCGTAACGTGTGACGAAGGGTTACCTTTCAGCGAAATTTTAATAGGACATTTCTTGCAGAACATTTAATTCAGAATAATATCCGTAACTGGCTTGTGACAAATCTACCAACGGATCAAAAGTAAAAAGCCGAAAGCCGTTTTAGAAAACTAATTACTGCCGCCTTCTGGGCTTTTCACAAACTTGGAAATTGACTTTCTGCATGCAATAGCGTTCAAAACTGAGAACAAGTAGGTTTTCTATCGGTTAAATTTGTTATAATATACCAAAAAAAAAACACCGGGTGCTATTATCTACCTCCATTGTACATTTAAAACATAGAGTGGAACCTGTCTTCACAAAAGTTTAGGCTAATACGAAACATCATTCGTAATTGATTTGTGGTAAAACTGGTGAACAGTCTAGATTTACCAGCCAAAACAGTTTCTAGGACACCATTTTTGCCCCCCCCCCACCCCCACAGCTTGGATTCTCACAAACCTAAATAGGACTGACTTTTCTTGGATGAGGTCTTCGGCATAACAGGTTGAGTTCAGTTTGTCGAACGGAATAGAAGCTTCAAGGAAAAATTCGTTTTCAGATGCCATTTTGGGGTTCTTTTTTAATTTTTGTCGACTGGATTAAAACACAATCAAGCACAATCCGAAATTATCGAGTCAGAATGGTGGAAATTACCCTTGGACTTGGCTTTGGGTTCCTTCTCCCTTCCTCCTTCCCCTGAAATGATTTCTTTGCAAAACCAAGTACCTTTATCGTTCAGCCGTATATAAAGGCACATTCCTGCCAAAGTCTTCTAAACTGATTCATGCTTTTGGACATAACAGGTGAATAAACGAAATTACAGCCGAACAGATGGAACAAACTCCTAAACAGGTTGAGTTAAAACAGGACCTGTTGAGCGAAATGGTGACGTGTTTTGTTGCTAGTTGGAGTGACTTGCTTACCAGACACAATTCGGTTTTCTCATTTCGTTTTCTTTGAAAGGAAATATTGCGGACCGAGTGAGCGAAGCGAACGACACCTGTTTTAACTCGAATTTTTAGCTCTTCGCTGAATTTGGTTCTGTTTGTTTCGCAGTTACGGACAAACACAGAAATCCATTCGAATAAAATTTGATAAGAATATTTTTTTCGAAATACGGCTGAATATTAATGTTCAGGCGATGAAAGCATTTCTTCAATCACTGCAAAAATGGTGTTTGGAGTTACAACACCTAAGTAATCCTAAAATCCGCTACATAATCCTGAAATCAGTTACAAGGACGCTCAGGGTTTTTAATGAGGTTTTGTACGAGTGAAGCACAACGTTCCATACGTACCGTCTGAGACCAGCCACTGAGCGATGAGTATTTGTTGACGGTGCTTGTTTAAACGTCTGCGGAATATAGAAACCTTTACAAAACATCTCGTGCAGTTGTTGGATTAAGGCTCAGTAACACTTTAAGTTTGTCACAGTCGTGTTGTTAAACAATCAATATCAGTAAATGTTTACCTGACCCTTAATTCACTTAAAAGATTGTTTTAACGGTTGGGCGGCATTAATACTAGGGCCGTCGTCACTTTCACTGTCGACGTAATGGAGCGGGCTCCGCTTTCTTTGCTGTTTGGCTGTTTAGGCGATAAAAAGGTCGGCCTTTTAAAGTAGTAATATCATTCAACCAGGGAAAGGTCGCTAAAATAGCTAGCTACTTAGCTGGGCAGTTTCATGAAAACGTTATTAATGCATCTTTCTCTCTATGAATGGTGGACACTCACCCTTTTAACTTTTAGTTTTTCTTTATCCCTGAACCTTCCCTTACATTTTCAGCAATTTGAATTTCAACTGCGTTGGGATTTATCCTCAACCTGACAAAGTATTAAGGCTGGGCCAGTCAGCGTTTTTCTACCGAGCCGATCATTAAACAAAACTGGCCGATACCAAATTCCAACCCCAATTACCGATACCAAATCCCGATAACCGATCCTAGTTCCCAATTAACCTAAAACAGTAATACTGAAGTGTGTCTTTATAAGAAAATTACTTTTGAAAGTATTGCATACATAAAGCATAAGCATAAATATCACATAATTATTTTTAAAATATTGGTTTCAAATAATACTGCATGCGCTACAATCATTTTAAAACACAAAACTACCCAGTAAAAATTTAACATTTTGCCTTGCAATTTCTAAACAATAAGAGACAGCTGCTTTGGGTTTGGTCCATTCATCTTTGTTTATAGCCGATGAACAAAATTCAGAAAATATCGGTGAAGACCAGCAGGTATTCAGGATCGGCCTAGCCTTACAAAATATGATGACCAGACACCTGTCTGCTAGAGAGACCGCGTCTTTATCTTCAACTATCACTTCTGACGGCATAAAATAAACTTTGCATGAACAAACTATGACGTCATAAATAAGTATGACCTCGTTGTTGTTGGTTCTTGGCTATTGGTTCATTTTGTCACCCTGATGTCCGATTTCGGATTTCCACAACCCCATTTCCGATTCCGGATTTTTTTTGATATACCTTGTCCAGACACCCGTGCTACTACATGCAAAATTTGGTGTGAATAGTCCTTGCGATTTTCATTAGATGCACGGTCCACGATTACATTGGAGTTTGATCATAGAGGAGCTTCACTCGGCCTTAAGCTTCACTCAAACCTAAAAAAATATCCAAGCTATTCTGAAAACCACAACAAATGCACAGACGCACTTGAAAGTGGTAATCTGAATGATAATTGTGTTTTGACGATCCTTACTTGTCCTATAGGCTTGTTGGGTGAAGTATATGGATTCATAACCCCCCCACCACCAAATCAGTAAAAATTTAAGGTAGAGAGTTAAAGCATAGCTGTTTGGTAGATGTAAAAATGTAACATGTATAGGTGTTGCGTAAAAATGCATTATCTATAGACAGGTTGTATGAAATGCAACATCCAAAGATGCTCCAAAATGCAACGTCTATCGTAGGTGTTGTAAAACGCAACGTGTTGTATACTACAACATTTGCAAAAAGGAGACAAGTGTTGTGGTAGATGTTGTCAATCCATACGTCTATTTTTGCAGTGAATCTAGGATGGCTTCCAAAAGTGGTGTTCTAAATCGTTCATCAGACTGAACCGACACCGGTTACGAATAACTCTCTGAATTAAATTTTCAAGCAATGTTCGGGTTTTCTTAATCAAAACTAACGTAGTCGCTCGCTTCGCTCGCTCATTCCGCAACTCTTGTGCTGCTGACAGACATTCCACGTCTAAAACGATCAAGCAAATGGCCAGAGTGCAGTGCACGTTTTTTCGTAAGGCTTCACTGCATAAACTAATGATAACCATAAATCATTCCAACAGTCTAGCCATCAGAGAGCTACGTGCGCGTCGATCCATGCTTCGAGTAATTTCTTTGATTCCAAGAGCATCACATAATCATATGCTGATTATTTCGACGCAAACTAATTGTAATTATTGCTCACAGTTCGCCCATCACATTCATAAGCGCGCCTGCATTTCATCTATATCATTCAAAACATACGATTTGTTTGTTTGCACATTTGTACCTCTTCACCTCCAGAAGTAACCCCCTATGAAAGTGAGAGATGAAAGTTTATACTACCGTGCTTCAGAAACACGAATGTTTTGCATGAACAAACTATGACGTCATGAACAAACATGAAGAGGGTTTTAAAAAAAAACTTTGATGTAATTTTTTCAGGGTTTTTCGCGTATTTAAGGGTGATAATATCAAGTTACAGTGATGAAAATAGGCCTATACTGAGCGCAATTTAATTATCTTTCGTTTGGTCCTACTCCCATTTTTGTAGGTGCTTTGGTTCCAGGGAAGTAGAGGTACAAACACACAAACACGCACATCATCTACATCATTAAAATCGTACTAGCGGAGTCGCTCGCTGCGCTCGAGGAGATTTCTTGCTGCAACACTTATGATACACACAGACTTTCCACATAAAAAAAAACGATCAATCGATTTATAAGAGTGTAAAATGCGATATCGGTTATCTCGAGAGAATGACAATATTTTTTTTACGTACGAGGAGTCAAGCAAAAAGATCAAGCAACTTATCAGAAAAGCGCTGTTTCTGATGTCAAACGCTGATTTTCGTTCGCTTCGCTCACTCAATCAGCGGAAACATTTCCTCAGAAACGTGACTGATTCAATGTAACCACCAAGAACCACACATCACTTGTAATTTGTGTTGGTATACACTTTATATGGGTTTTCTTGTTTTACTTATTTTAAGAATATTGTTCTTTACGTTCTGCTCAGTACAGACGTTTCCATGGGCGTCTTATCACTTCACTTTCTGATGATCCCTCACTTGGAGAAACATCTGCAGAACGTCAGATGTAATCTCCTACGAAGGTGAGAGATGAAAGATTGCGAGAGCAAAACGAGACACACATTGCAAAGTTTTAGTTTACGTGGAAATCGCTCGCTTTGCTCGCTCAATCCACGTACTGTCGTGCTTCAGAAACAGGAATGTTTCCGTGCTTCAGAATCCAAGAAAATTACGCCCTTTTAAAACCAGATGTATGGGTTTGTTTTTTCCATGCATCGAGTCAGTTGATACACATTCAGGTTCACCCATCCTTCCATCCTTCCTTCCACCCATCCTTTTTTCCATCGTTCCATCCTTCCTTCCTACCTTACACCCATCCCTCCTTCCATCCATCCATCCTTCCTTCCATCCTTCCTTCGATCCATCCATCCATCCATCCTTCCTTCTCTCTTTTCATCCATTCATTCAATCATCCATCCTTCCTTCCTTCCTTCCTTTCTTTCTATCCTTCCTTCGATCCATCCATCCATCCATCCTTCCTTCTATCCTTCCATCCATCCATCCATCCTTCCGTCCTTCTTTTCATCCTTCCCTCCATTCTTCCATCCATAATGTCTTCTTTCCATCCATTCTTCTATCGTTCCTTCCATCCTACCTTCCATCCATACGTCCTTCCTTCAATCCATCATTAATTCGTTCCTCTCCTTCCATTCTTCCATTCATCATTTCTTCCTTCCTTCCTTCCTTCCTTCCTTCCTTCCTTCCTTCCATCCTTCCTTCCATGCTTCCATTCATCCTTCCATTCTCACATCCTTTCTTTCTCTTTTCAGATCCTTCCATCTATTCTTAATTCGTTCCTTCCTTTCATCCATCCTACCTTCCATCTTTCCATTCATCATTTCTTCCTTCCATTCTTCAGAAACATGAATGTTTGACCCCCGTTTTAAAACCAAATCTATTGTTTTGATTTTTCCGCATCGTCCGCTGCGCTCGATGAGATTTCTTGCTGCAACACTTATGATACAGACAGACCTTCCAAATAAAAAACGATCAAGCAAATTATAAGATTGTAGTATGCAATATAATTTTTTTACGTCCAAGGAGTCAAGCAAAAAGATCAAGCAATTTATCAGAAAAGCGCTGTTTCTGATGACAAATGCTGATTTTCGTTCGCTTCGCTCACTCAATCAGCGCAAACATTTCCTCAGATACGTGACTGAATCAATGTAACCACCAAGAACCACACATCACTTGTAATTTGTGTTAGTATACACTTTATATGGGTTTTCTTGTTTTACTTATTTTAAGAATATTGTTCTTTACGTCCTGCTCAGTACAGATTTTTCCATGGGCGTCTTATCACTTCACTTTATGATGATCCCTCACTTGGAGAAACATCTGCAGAACGTCAGATATAATCTCCTACGAAGGTGAGATGTGAAATATTGATAGATCAAAGCGAGACACACATTGAAAAGGTTTACTTTACGTGGAAATTGCTCGCTTTGCTCGTTCAATCCACGCACCTCCGTGCTTCAGAAACACGAATGTTTGACACCGTTTTAAAACCAAATCTATTGTTTTGATTTTTTCCTGCATCTAGTCAGTTAGTATAAAACGAATTTTAAGATGTATATGTGGTGTGTTGCAAATACGTCGTCCATGCATCCTTTTCCAGATCATCTCTCTCCGCTCGAGGAGGTTTTCATGAACAAACTATGACTTCATGAACAAACATGAAGAGGGTTAAAAAAAATTTGACGTTTCTTTTTCAGGTTCTTTCGCTTATTCGAGGGTGATAATACCAAGTTACTAGCGGAGTCGCTCGCTTCGTTCGCTCATTCCGCATCGTCTCGCTCCCCTATCCCTCCCCCTCCCCTTTCCCCCCGTCTCGCTCCCTCCCCCCCCCCC
>JAHWFP010163354.1:11113-27585 GCA_023313725.1 Lithobius niger
CCCCCCCCCCTCATTTAATTTGCCGTTCGGTCGGTAGATGGCATCGTATGTTCGCGCTGCTGGCCGTTGCGTTCCGGGCGTAGCTACTATCTCAGCGGGGCTTGGCTGCTACTCTTATAATTTGCCGTTCCGTTCCGTCGGTAGATGGCATCGTATGTCCTGCTGGCTGGCGGAAGATGCAGATGACTGTTTCGTTGCTTGCTGCTGCTGCTTGCGGATTTAGTGTAATTATATATATAGATAGGCCGATGAAAATAGGCCTATTAAAAGCGAAAATTAATTATCTTTCGTTTGGTCCTACTCCCATCTTTGTAGGTGCTTTGGTTCCGGAGGAGTAGAGGTACAAACACGCACGCACGCACATCGTATGATTTTAATTATGTAGATGATGTGCGTGCCTGTGTGAGTGTGTGTTTGTACCTCTACTCCTCTGGAACCAAAGCACCTACAAAGATGAGAGTAGGACCAAACGAAAGATAAATAAATTGCGCTCAGTATAGGCCTATTTTCATCGCTGTAACTTGATATTGTGACCCTCAAATATGCGAAAGAACCTGAAAAAATAACGTCAAATTTTTATTTTTTTTAACTCTCTTGATGTTTGTTCATGACGTCATAGTTTGTTCATGCAAACCTCCTCGAACGAAGCGATGCTCTGGAGAAGGATGCACGCAAAAAATGACCTAAACGAACGACGTATTTTACAACTCGCCACATATAGCTCTTAAAATTGGTTTTATATTAACTGACTTGATGCAGGGAAAAATGAAAGCAATAGATTTGGTTTTAAAACGGTGTCAAACATTCGTGTTTCTGAAGCACGGAGGTGCGTGGATTGAACGAGCAAAGCGAGAGATTTCCACATAAAGTAAACCTTTTCAATGTGTCTCGCTTTGCTCTATCAATCTTTCATCCCTCACCTTCGTAAGAGATTACATCTGACGTTCTGCAGATGTTTCTCCAAGTGAGGGATCATCAGAAAGTGAAGTGATAAGACGCTCATGGAAAAATCTGTACTGAGCAGGACGTAAAGAACAATATTCTTAAAATAAGTAAAACAAGAAAACCCATATAAAGTGTATACTAACACTAATTACAAGTGATGTGTGGTTCTTGGTGGTTGCATTGATTCAGTCACGTTTCTGATTGAGTGAGCGAAGCGAACGAAAATCATCGTCTGTCATCAGAAACAGCTTTTCTGGTAAATTGCTTAATATTTTTGCTTGCCTCCTTGGACGTACAAAAATGATATTGACCTTCTCTCGAGATAACCGATATCGCATAGTACACTCTTATAATTTGCTTGGTCGTTTTTTTATGTGGAAGGTCTGTCTATATCGTAAGTGTTGCAGCAAGAAATCTCCTCGAGTGTAGCGAGACGACGCGGCATGAGCGAGCAAAGCGTGGGACTCCGCTAGTACGTCCTTAATGATGTAGATTTCAACCGAAATATGCCATCCATAAAACGGTAATGCTAATGGACGGAAAGAAACAAAAAATAAACAAGCGGCTACAGCGACTACCTAGTTGCACCCGGCCTTCTGTACAGTTCTGCCAATACCAATGGTGAGGCACACTTCTCTATCACGCATTGCAACAGCTATCTCTATTATATAATCTAAAAGCAGTAACCATCAGAATTGCCCGTTAAAAATGTGCTAGCTTGTAAGCTTATTTTACATTTTAGGTGTAATTGTCAGTGTTTAGGCCTAATTTACAACTTTAATTTCGCAAGTAGCAACTAAGTGAGATGGGATTGTATACAGTAAGCCTATTCATTTTTGCAACACGGTATGCCTCCGGACACACAGTTACAGTGTTACAACGTAATGTGCAAAGTAGCCTATATATAGTATAACAGTGGTAGTAGGGAAGGGACAGGAGAAACACTGTTGCGAAAGCCAGCAGCGACTCGTAACAACTTGACGTTGCCATGGTAACGTGATTTTAGACCTAATTTTCTATTTTTAGGCCTAATTTTGTTAACGGCAGTTTTAGTTTCCTAAGTTCCTAAGTTTCCTAAGTTTTAGTTTTAGACCTAATTTTCTTTTTTAGGCCTAATTTTTTTAACGGCAGTTTTAGTTTCGTAAGTAGCAGATAGGCCTAATGGTTCGACCGTAAGCCTATTCATTCATGCAACAATGCGACAAGACTTATTTAAACGAAGCTAAAATGTTTTTGTTTTTACGGCTGCGTTAACACAAATCCTTACGATTTCAATTCTACGATGAAATGTTATTATTTAATTTAGTTACGTCGAAGAAATCTATTAGCTATAAGGAGGCAACGATGTTTTAATTTGCCATGTTATTCAACTAACTTTTGACACTGAATCTAACGTTTTAAACAGTGGTCGTCTGGTACCGTGAGAAGTTGAAAAAAGCGACGGACGGACAAAGTCGTTGCAATAGTCTTCTCAGCCGGTACCGGCTGTACAGAAGACTAAAAGGGGCTAAAACACCGCTAAGAGAAAAAGTATGAAAATCCTTTCACCGAAAAACTGCTCAATTTATTTTACTTGCTTGCAGATACCGAAGGAAATGGTTGTGGTGATCTCTCGCAGTACTATTTCGTAAGTTGCCTTAATTTTTCATAGTGTTGCAACAAGTTCAACAGCTGCTCGTTTTTCGACCCGGGGATAGAGCTGCTTTTCCTATCTGATTTTCTTGCGTAACATGTCAAATGTAATCGATGTAGAGAAGCTCTGGCCCCACCTCGAGATGCACTGTTGCAGCCTGTTTGGGAATCCTGATACTGGACATCAATTTCACTCATCAACGCGACTGATGAATTCCACCCATAGTTAGTCGGTGAACTGTACATACATTGTACAACCACCTTGAGGGTGGAACTAGCGGATATACGTTTAAAATGACGTCACTTCCGCTAGCTGGAAGACTCTGTTGATCTTGCTAAGTTTTGATTGTAGATTTGGAAGGTGTACTGATGGCTGACGTAGCATCAAAGGAAACGTGTGACGAGCCACTCGAAAAGGAAGAGTTTGGCTTGGCAGTTTTAGAGGATGATATCGCAACAAGGTGCTCCACCGACAAGCTATCCCACCGCTTTTGGAAGGGCAGCGACAAACTCTACCACCGAGAAAGTTACCCTACACCAAGCCTGGCCGCCGTCATTCTAGGCCATCCTTGGATAGTTCCCGTCAAGTTTGACCACCGACAGGCAACGCCATTTTTAGAAAATGGTACAGAATGTCGGGATTTCATCTAACATTCAGACTCGTTTACATTCTTGATTTGCTACCGCCAAGGTGCACGGATGACAAGCTACGTCACGTTTAGAATATGGGACAGAATGGCGGTACGACCCCGATATTCAGATCCACTTCATTAGATGCGGGTAATTGATGTTATATGCGGTTTCTGATGTTATATGTACAGCCGCAGCGAGCGTGGAAGCGCGAGCGAGACAGGCACGTTGTGTAGCTTGTCACAGAAGGTATCAATCGTTTCCGTAAAGGTCCACCACCGAGAAGCTATGACGGTTTGGTGCAAAATGTGGGCATGGCTCCCGTCATTCAGACCTGGTTTGAATCTTGAATCACTCCCGTTAAGTTCCACCACCGACGAGCCATGCCAGTTTTATTTTAAAATGGGACACACTTGTCGGGATAGACCCCCATCATGCTAAACCACTTGATTTATTCTACACCCTTGGATCATTCCTGACAAGGTTCCCCCGCCGACAATTCAGGCCAAAAAGATGGGTTGCTTGTCGGAGGAACAGCTTGTCGTTGGGGGGACCTTGATGTCACCCCTTTGTAGGGTACCATAATGCTTTATGTTGATGGGTATTTTTCTACTTGTGGTCGTGCTCAACTCGAGGTTTCTGGTACAGTACCACAGCCAAGCACCGCCATATAACAATGAGACTTGTCAGTGAGCGGTTGAATAATGGTGTATGATAGTCAGCTAATGAGGTCTGACAACGAAGTTAATAGGCAGACAGTGTCTTTGTTGTTATATAAAATTCATATTTTGGCTCCGTTTGGCTACATCAAGGAAACTTTGGGAACGTTTGAGGTATATAGTTGTGGTTTACGGTGTTTTCATCAGGAACGTTTCAAGGCAATGAAACGAAATTTTTACAGTGCAGACCTATGAGTTGAAGTTATTTGTTAACAAACTAAGGAAAATATCTGTATCAGCGTTGACACCTTTTTGCCATGCTTTTTAAAACTGTCATATGTTCTATCCTTAAATACTGTTGAGAAGTTTGTTGCCCATGTTATTCCTCTCACCTTGACAAACTTGAGAAGTGCCAGCGTAGACTTGCCTAATAATTTCCAGCTGTTTGCAGCTGACTTATTCTGATCATCTTCAGCGCCTCCATCTGCTGACCAAACAAAAAAGATTTGATAGTGTAGACGCATTCTTACCTACTAGCTTCTTCATGGTCTACGCCATATCGATCATTCCAAATTTGTCTTCTCAGGTCTAATGATACTCGAGGACATTTCAAATTGAGGTGAAAACTGCCCAGGCTCATTATTAGACAACACTTTTTCTGTGAGCGGGTAGTTAACCCATGGAATTCTCTGCCGGTTTTTGTTGTTTCAGCACCCAACTTGTCATGCGTTAAAGTGGCACTATCACCGATTGAAAATCGTACGAAAACACCGTGGCGCCATCTAGCGGCAGTGATATTGTTAATCTGTACAGCTTGCTCCCAGGTAGACGAGGATGTGCCAAATTTTCACTCAATAATTACGGAAGCTCGTGGCTTGTTTGTTTCGTTAAAAGAAATGGCGTAGTGCATGCCTTCGTTAGTGGTACATTCTACTACATAGCGCTAGATGTTACCAGATTCTGCAGACTTTCAGTCGCCGATAGTGCCACTATAAGCTCGTCTTAATCCATGGAGGGACTAAATTCCCTCTTATTCTTTCTTTTGGGGAGATGGGGGTGGGGTGTCTTTCTTCTTTATCTTCATCTTTATCACTATTGGGTCAGATCGGTAAAACTTTTATTTACAAATTAATTGTTGTTTATTTCACATGCATGCAGATAGAATGTTTTTTAATAGGCTGACGTATGAACATGTATTGTACGTATATCAGCGGCTATTACTCGTTCGGCCACTTTCCTCCAATTAATGCTTCATATGTGATCTTGCTGTTTCGTGGAAGTCTATTACGCTTGATAAAAATTGCCTTCAGCACACGCTAATAGGGAAACACTGCATTGTTTAAAGTGTTCTCTTCCTAAATCGTTTTAATGCCATCTTTCCATTTAGATTCGTGCGAAACTGCAACTCGATTTGACGTATACCGTTCCAGAACCTGTTGCGATTTCACGCCTAACTAATTTAGATGACAGAGAGCTCAAATCGTCGAAAACCACACGTTAAATTCCGTCTTTCAATTCATTAATAATGCGAAACGTGGCAAACATTATTAATGGCGCTCCGGCCTGTCGACGTTCGCAACTCTGCTCCCACCAAACTTTACAGTTCCGATTATTGGCAAAGAGATAAAGCCGGAGATAAACGGTTTGTCGCTAGCGCTTGTTAAAATCAATACATCGATGCATTGAGAGATCATCGATCCGTAAATAATTGTCACGTGATGTTGATGAAATCGTTTCCCACCCATCCCACCCCCTCCCCTCCTCTGCCTTCCACTTACGAACCACCGATCAATATCGCAGGTAAATTGAAGCCTTGTTGCTTCCATCCCTCGGGGATGGCGTAATCTGCCGGCGCAACCACCTGTGGCGCCAGCTAGTAGCAACAAGTAGCAACTTTTGTTGAGGCAAGCGATTGGCTGTTGCTTCAGGGTGTTTGTTGGTGCGGGGAATCGCTGTCGAGTTGATTTCTCGTAGGGAGAGGGAGCTTTAATGGGGCCGGGCCAGCGGCGTAGATTCAGGATGGAAAGAAAAAAAATTATTTACATTTTAAAAGGGCTCTAATTTGCCTTTGTAAAACCGGCTGGATGCTTTTAATGAGGCGAGTTTTCCTTTCGTTGAGCTGCCACGAACGAATGGGGGGAGGGAGGGGGTGCAGTCTGTCTCTGGAGCTGGTGGCCATGTAGACCGGGCTCCCTTGTGAAAATGGCAAATAGGGATCGACTGACTGGATGGAGTAGCCTACGAAAACGTCGTCCCTATTTTCAGTATAACAAAAGAAAATTAGAAAAGTATGAACTTCGAAATTTTTCAGCTCGTTCATGCATTATGGGCCCTCCTGTTCAATTAGGGGGGAGAGGGGGAGGGGGGGGGGAGGGGGCCTCTTCGGTAATTCTCTACCACCCCCGCCTAACGTATCTATGCTAATGGGCTGGGCTTGGAAGTTATATTACCCATAATGGGTGATATCTTTTTCCTAGGTTGCTGTTTGCAGAGAAGGAATTCGTTTGCTTTAGGGTCATTGATTTGTTTAGGGAGGTGGGAGGGCAGAAAGCCAAAACAATCAGCAGATCCCAGATTTTTCTACAGTCATTTGGATGTGTAATTACATCATGATTTGATGAGGTTCTCAAGATGTAACCTGATTTTTTTTTCAATAAACTGGGTATTCCTGCAACATAATATACAACAAACTGAAGTTTACAATAAGAAAAAAGAATTTTACCTAGTTTGGGCTTCTGAATTTTTTGACAATGACTGAACTAGTACGACTGTCGCATAAGGAGGAGGTCCCCGTTAATCCTGGTTTCACGATCTCATCCTTATGCATAATAGAGGAGAAAGGCTTCACAAATGTGCTCGTGCTCATGTAGGTTGCAGCATGAAAAAGATCCTGAGGAGGGCCTAGCAATCCTGTCCTTCTCCATTTCGAGATAGCCTTTCTTTAAAACGACGCTAAATCGACTGTTTCTCTCTTTAGTCTTCTGTACAGCAACATCTGGGAAGACTATAACAACGATTTTGTCCTTCCGTCGTCTTTTTCAGTGGTAGTAAAGTGACCTTTAAAAACATGGTAAATTAAAACATCGTTGCTTTCTTATAGACTTTCTCGACGTACCTCAATGAAATAATAACATTTGATCGTCGCATTTAACACTATAGGAAGAAACGCAACCGTAAAAACAAAACAAAAAATAAATAGGATATCGTTGACAAAACACATTACTCTCGACACCGTCTTGCGTTTATGAATATGCTTACTCGCGAACCCATTCTCATTATAATGCTACTTACAACGTTAAAATGCCAGGTAAAAAAAAAGGCCTAAAAACTGAAAAGCAGGGCTAAAATCACGTTGCCATGGCAACGTGAAATCTCGACACCGTTTTGCGTAAAAGAATAGGACTACTCCAAATTCTTTGTTACCAGCTACTCACGGAAATAAAAATTTGGCGTAAAACCTGACAATTTCGTCTAAAATCCAAACTAGTCCTAAAAGCTAAAACATTTTAAACCGACAATTGTTATGGTGACTACTTTTAAACTGTATCATAGAGTTCGCTATTGTAGTCCGTGATAGAGCTTTGCGCCTTAATATTTTCGTTGAAATGGCGGATGTGTACAGAAGGCCAGTTGCGACCAGGTAGGCTACAGTTGTTTGTTTATATCTATACTAGCGGAGTCGCTCACTTCGCTCGCTCATTCCGCATCGTCTCGTTCCCCCCCCCCCCGTGTGGGGGGGGGCGCCCTCATTTACAGATGTACAGATGTATGACAAGATTTAGATTAGGGGTTTGAATAATATCTCTGTAATGTGTGGTGCAGTGGCAACCCGGACCACTGCACTGTGACTGAGGTTGGCGCTAATGACCAAGCTGTCGACGCGCCATTAAGCCTCATCTCCCCCCCCTCATTTAATTTGCCGTTCGGTCGGTAGATGGCATTGTATGTTCGCACTGCTGGCTGTTGCGTTCCGGGCGCAGCTACTATCTCTGCGGGCCTTGGCTGCTACTCTTATAATTTGCCGCTTCGTCGGTTGATGGCGGAGATAACTTCGTATGCAGCTGCTGCAGATGCAGATTGCTGCTGCGCTGCCGATGACTGCGTTGCGGATCTTGTGTAATTATATGTATAGATTCAGACATATGCTAGTGTGTCGCCACCAAGTTGATGACATTACATTATGCCCGCCAGTAGATTATTGCGTCTCTCATAAAACGTAATTGTGCCCACAAAATCAATACCGTTGTTATTGTAGGACTACTTGATTACACTGTTGGAACCAGTACTGTACAATCCTGTGGCTCAGACGTCGACGTTTAATTCGTTGCATTTTCAGATCATTTTAATCACTCCTGGCCCAAAGGAATTACAAAAGTAGACACTGAGCCAAGTTTTCTGTTAACAGGGCGACCTGTCCTTTGTTTAGTGACATAACTACTTTCTAAGGCGAATATTTTTTGGAAACTTAACGGCTTCTCCTCCACCAGTTTTAGTTATTAGGTGAATTTATCTAAGCTAATATATATTTGCTACACATATACCCATTACGCATAGATACGGAAGCAAAGTGATATTCTTGAAGGGTGTGGGCAAAGTAACTGACTTTATGCTCATCTAATTCTGTAGTTTTGTGCATATTACAACAAGGAGCTGAGGATGGGGCGTTGCCAATCGCCAAGATGTCGCTTGTTCCATCTCTTGTTCTGAGTCGCGACAGCAATGATTGCTGAATGAACAATTGCTAGCTATTTTGAATTTTTGTTCTCCATTAAAGGCATCACTGGGGTTCATAAAAAAAACTGATAATGACCCGCAGTGGAGAGTTTCCGAGATGTTTCGTGTTCCATCTATCGCCTGATTGGCGACACCAATTGCTGAATGAACAATTGCTAGCTGTTTTCTTCATTCAGCAGTTGGTGTCGCCAATCAGACGAGAGATGGAACACGAAACATCTTGGAGACTCTACACTACGGGTCATCATCACCTTTTTTTACGAACCTCAGCGATGACTTTCATTGAGAACAAAAATCCAAAATTAGGCTACGCTTTATAGGTTTTGCCTAATACATAATCATTAATGCTGCGATCAATTCACTCCAATGATAACCACCAAGCCTAGTGTTCAAGCCATCTTGAAGTCAGGAAGGAGTTTTGTCCCTTCAAGGCAAGGCCAATCGAGATAAAAGTGATCTTATCTCACGGCCACAGGCAAGTTCACGTGCGGGTTGATAATAAACGCTTAGCTTATTATTGATCCTTCTGATGAAATACTACTTGGGGGATGATAAATAAATTAGCACAGAGCAGGGGAGCAAAACTTTCATATTCCATCCCAGTTAACCTTGTGACGACTGAAGAAATATTTGAAAAGATAGTTACAACATCATTTCACGTGCCTCAGACATATAGCCATTTATATTCTCCTGCTACCACCCATCAGTAGTTGAGGATTTGGGATGTAGTCAGCTGTGATCAGACTTTTTGACCAGGACGTAAGTTCCTTGGTGTAACTTCCAAGAGAACAGCGTTGAACTACAGAAGCGAGAAGGCAAATCCATGGAACCCCATCCACAAACAAAATGATCGAGGCAATGGTTGAAGCTTAAATTTGTAACTATAGTTACCAATATTCGTAAGCACCTGTTACCACCTATTAGCAATTGTGGATATGGGATGCAGTCAGCTGTGTTCAGCGATTTTTACTGGGACGTAACTTCCTTGGTGTAACTTCTACTAGAGTAGCGTTCGTTGAACAGAAGCGGGAGGAAAAATCCATGGATGGGAACACATCAACACAAACACAATGATCCAGGTAATGGTTAAAGCTTAAATTTTTGAATATATTTAACAGTATTCGTAAGGCATAAGCAGAATTTCTTTTATGGAAAGCGAATGGTATTTGTTAGACCTCTGTCCTCCTCAAACCGGTAACTTTTATGCCCCTCAAGTCCCAACTGGTAGTTTGTGCAACAGAAGTGGGAGGGGAAATCCATCGATGGGAACACCCGAACCACAAACAGAATGAATGATCCAGGTAATGGTTAAAGCTTAATCTCTGAATGTATTTAACAAGATTCGTAAGGCATAGGTTGAATTTCTTTGATGGAAAGGAACTGGTAATTTTTACGCTCCTGCACTCCCCAAACTGGTAATTTTTACGACTCCCAACTGATACATTTTACATCTTTCCTCTGTCTACCACCCTTACTCTTACTCCGCGACAAACTGCCAAACCTTCGTTATGAAGGGTGGTGGTCAATTAACAATCAACCAGTGCAGCTTGGTTTGGCACATATTAAAAAAATTTATTTCAGAGTGAGCATGGTAAAATTAAAGTATAAATACAAAATGGTGAGAATTTCGAAATTCCAAGTTGCATCCCATCAACAGACTGTACGCCACAAGAAGCCACGACGTAATCGTTATACTCAGTTCAGAGATCACGTGATGTAATAAGTGAAAAAAAAGACAAGATAAACATAATAAGATGAAGTAACGGAAGGTTTGATCTTTCAATATGTGGATAAGGAAAGTAAGAAAGCCGGATAAGACAGGAGGGGTGACAGAGGCATAAAATGGGAAAGGCAGTAACAGGGGAAGACGGTGGAGAACATTCAGAACAAAGGATAGAGAGAAGACGATAAAGGATTCAGATGATTAAAAATTAGGAACATTTATGCTGAACATTCAAAGTACCCCAAACTGGGTGATGCGTGTAATCGTCTAACATCCAATTGAAAATCGCTGAATGGGTAAGTCCCTCACGTCTGTTTTTTGATATGAAGGAACTCTCACATCGTTGTTGTTTAATGTATGCGTTATCGATAGAGCAACTGCATGTTCTCCAAGTCTACAGTCAATTTTTTTTTCCAAAATGTGCTCTCGAGGGATAATGACCAAAATGCATTTCTTTGTACCCAACGTGTGGCGGTAATATTTTCGTCTTTCTCGTCATGTTGGGTGCAAAGAACAGTGATTCTGACAATATTATCCTGTAGTGGTTCTTGAAACGTATCCATGTAATCCCTTGAGCAAACATGTTTAAAAAATAAATTCGCCGTATACGACATACAGATTACCCAAATGCTCACTTGCGTTGCTGTTTAATGCATTGAAACAGAATTTTTTTGCTGTGAATTGTTCGTAGAATTGCTGTTAGTTTTATGTGTAGCAACTCTATAGTGCTGAAGGGGAATAAATATTAAAATTAAATACAACGATAGGCCTGGTAAAAATAAAGCACACAAAGAATTTGTTGTTTGGTCTATTTGTAGGCATTAGTAGTGGAAAAAATTGCCAAAGAAATTGACGTCCATTTTGTTGTTGTTGATTTAGGATGCTGTGCGACATCGTTGGTGACATCATTGATGAGGAATCCTTTGTAAGCAGTATGAGGTACAAGACACAGAACATAAAGCGTTCTGTGGAAACGAGGACTGACAAAACCAGTAATAAAGCACTGATCCAGCATCTGACAGGCATAGAGACTCGCACTGTGATTTGTGCTACAAAAAATGCATTCCCCTATAACGGACTTTCAAAAGAACGGCTGCTCATGTCACAGATAGCTGAGTCGGAAAATCGGTTGAAGTATGTATGGAAGGATACTCTGTTACTGGTTTGAGTGTTGGTACCAATCGAGTATGTATTTTCAATAAATTAGCTGCGACCTTGATGTTCACCTGACCCATCAAATGCGATAGTTTATTGTATCAATTAATAGTTTGTTGACACTGGTTCCTACAGAAATTTATACACTCATGCTAATGCTAAGACTTTCAAAAGGGGGTTATTTTCCAGAACTTCGTACATGTATATGTATAAAATTAGAACGATGTTAATGTAACCCAGTCAGTTGGCCTGCAATCACTGACACTGAAAATTTAGGTTTTATTTTTAGGGATTTAAAGTAAGTTATGAATTCATGTGATTTATTATTGAGGAAAGTTGGTTTTATTATACTTTCCAGCAAATGTTTCATTGTTTTAAACTACGATCTAGTCCTGATATAGGGACCGAGTTCGGTACGATTACAAATTTAATTTCGGTTGTGCCATTTGCATTTTAGGCAATGGTAAGTTGGGAGTTGGCGTGATGACCGACACGAAACTGTTAACAATTTCCATAAAATTACGATTTAAACACGTGGTAATTTGTTTCTAGCACTTTGTAGCGTAACACTTTGTATCGGATGTATTGGATGGTATAATGATTAGACATGCTAGCAGTGTTTCATGTGTGGTGGTAAAGGGCACATGACACATCAGTGCACAAAGACAATATTCCTCATTCAGATCAATGTTTGACTTGGAACTACACGTATACTTTTACGGTTGAAAGATATGGCAATAAATTACCCAGTCTTTGTACTGTAATCGTACGGAAATTTTTAACAATGCAGTTGCTTCTTTGTTAACTTTGATAACAATCTTGAAAATGTATCAATGACTTGACTTGTGCAAAAATATCAAGCTTTTACAAAGCAAGAAAGATTAGAATACTATATTAAGACAAGATGCCGATTACAAGAGTGAAAATAAGGACATGAAAACCTCCTCTTGTCTTGATACAAACTGTTTTATTGTTTTGCTGTAAAAGAAATGTATGGTTAAAATACCCAGTAAATTATCCCGCACGGTCAACATTTTTGATTGCCATTCTTTTCATCCCTTCCCTGATTCTTTTCTTCCTAACGGAAAAATCCTAAATCACACCAGTTATTGTAGTATACAAAATTATACCCCAATGAAGCGAATTCCCTTTATTCTCACCGAGTTTAGAACTGTTGCCAAACTGTGTTCAAGTTAAACAAACAAATGATGTGGTCATGCTGCTAACTATTATTGGCATTGGTTCTCATACCACACTGTTTTGCCATGTAGATAACCGTGAGTTGCATATCCGTGTGTTGAAAATATTCACATTCTTCACCTTTTCGCAAAAGGGATAGGGAAGGAGAATGTCGGTCTTGCTTCATGGCCCAGGACAGTTCGGTCAACATTGTTAGAATCTTATTTTTACCCAAAGAACACTAGTTGCTGTTACTGACAGACCAGTGGCGATCTGACATTTCGAGCCGTGAGGCGAAACCCGCATTTCCCTATCAGCATTGATTTGAGGAATCGAAACTAACTTTTCATTTCAAGCACATTACAGCGTACCTGCTTGCCAGTTTCTGAGTTTTCTTTGGACTAGTCGCAACCATGAGAGACGTTGACACACATCTGCAATGTCGGACCTTACGGAGTCTTATCTATGCCGTTACAGGTGTAATGATTAATTGAAGAATAGGATATGATTTTACGCAAAACTATTTAGTTATATCACCCTTATCTCACTCAGGGTATAAATGACTACAAGAAAACGAACCTATGATTCTGTCACCTCCTAGCCAATCAGCACAACGTCGTGTAATTCCCCTGATGTCGATGTCAGCCTCACTTAACACCACAACGGATTTGTGATTACACCCTGAAAAAAAAACGTAATTATTAATCTGTTCCTTTTTTATTATTTCTGTTTCCCATCACCAGCTTTTTTCCAACTGAATCACGGAAGGAGATTTTTTTTTCTCTTTGCTCTCGCTCTCTTTTTCTGTTTTCTTTTCCGTTACAAGCCTTCGAGCTTGTTGTTGTCTCACTTTGGAACGACAGCTTTTTTGTGCGCGCGTGCGTAGTTTTAGCTTGTTGCAAAATCCTATTCAATGTGGCCCTTAGAAATTGTCTAAATGGTTGCTTATCCCCACAAAAATAGCCATCGTAGTGATTCGTGGTGTAACGTGATCCATAGCTGTGATAATATTGTTGTCGATTTTTGAGTTCAGAACGAACACAGAAAAATGTGTGCAAACGAAAATAAAATTGTGCCAGCTCAGCGAAACGAGACTGTGCTAAGACAAACACTTTAATTTTAGCAACATGCTTAATTTGTTAGAATTTACACCATATATATTTTGATACGAATAATGACAACTTCGGAATTGCTTCAGTGGATCAGTTAAGTAACCATCTCTCAAAATAACACTTGTTAAGGATTCTTGCCAAGCTTTTTGGAGGCGAGGGGTATTTGGCCAACTGGATATTCGTATAATGGAAAATCATCTAACAGGAAATTCGTATAATGGAAAATCGTCTAATGTCCCCCCTGCTGCCGTGCTCGCTACATCAGAAACCGCAGTTAGACGTTTATCCAGTTAGACGTTTATTCATTATACAATATTCCGTTTAGACGATTTTCCAGATTTTTTATGCGGCGAGGGATAATCATCTAACTGGAAAATTGTAGAATTGGAAAAACGTATACCGTGTAACAGTATAACGGAAAATCGTCCAACAGGAAATTCGCACAATGGAAAATCGCCTAACTGGAAATTCGTATAATGGAAAATCGTCTAATGCCCCTGCCTCGCTCGCGCTGCCGCGCTTGCTGCGGCTATACATATAACATCAGAAACCGCAGTTAGACGTTTATCCATTATACGATTATCCATTACACGACATTCCGTTTAAACGATCTTCCATTATACGACATTCCGTTTAGACGATTTTCCAGAGTTTTTATTTATGCAGATATTAGACAGTTATCCCATTAGACGATTTTCAAGTTAGACGTTCGTCCGACGCCCCATTTTGTATTTATGCAGATATTAGATAATTATCCCATTCGACGATTTTCCAGTTAGACCTTTGTCCGACACCCCCTGCCGTGGGGCGTCGGACGAACGTCTAACTGAAAAATCGTCTAATGGGATAATTGTCTAAAATCTGCCTAAATAAAAAATCTGGAAAAACATCTAAACAGAATATCGTATAATGGATAATTGTATAATGGATAAACGTCTAACTGGATTAACGTCTAACTGCGGTTTCTGATGGGGCGTTAGACGAACGTCTAACTGGAAAATCGTCTAATGGGATAATTGTCTAAAATCTGCCTAAAAAAATCTGGAAAAGCATCTAAACGGAATATCATATAATGGATAATTGTATAATGGATAAACGTCTAACTGGATTAACATCTAACTGCGGTTTCTGATGTTATATGTATAGCCGCAGCGAGCGCGGTAGCGCGAGCGAGGCAGGGATATTAGACGATTTTCCATTATACGAATTTCCAGTTAGACGCTTTTCCATTATACGAATTTCCTGTTAGATGATATTCCGTTATACTGTTTTCCGTTATACGTTCTTCCAGTTATGCGATTTTCCAGTTAGACGATTATCCCTCGCAGCGAGCAAGGCAGGGGGCGTCGGACGATCGTCTAACTGGAAAATCGTCTAATGGGATAATTGTCTAAAATCTGCCTAAAGAAAATCTGGAAAAGCATCTAAACGGAATATCATATAATGGATAATTGTATAATGGATAAACGTCTAACTGGATTAACGTCTAACTGCGGTTTCTGATGTTATATGTATAGCCGCAGCGAGCGCGGCAGCGCGAGCGAGGCAGGGATATTAGACGATTTTCCATTATACGAATTTCCAGTTAGAAGCTTTTCCATTATACGAATTTCCTGTTAGATGATATTCCGTTATACTGTTTTCCGTTATACGTTCTTCCAGTTATGCGATTTTCTAGTTAGACGATTATCCCTGCCCCGTTTCTGATGTTATATGTATAGCCGCAGCGAGAGCGGCAGCGCGAGCGATGGGGGCGTCGGACGAACGTCTAACTGGAAAATCGTCTAATGGGATAACTGTCTAATATTTGCATAAATAAAAAATCTGGAAAATCGTCTAAAAGGAATATTGTATAATCGAAAATCATCTAAACGGAATATCGTATAATGGATAATCGTATAATGGATAAACGTCTAACTGGATCAACGTCTAACTGCGGTTTCTGATGTTATATGTATAGCCGCAGCGAGCACGGTAGCACGAGCGAGGCAGGGACATTAGACGATAATCCATTATACGAATTTCCAGTTAGACGATAATCCATTATACGAATTTCCAGTTAGACGGTTTTCCATTAGACGAATTTCCTGTTAGACGACTTTCCGTTATACTGTTATACGGTATACGTTCTTCCAATTATGCGATTTTCCAGTTAGACGATTATCCTTCGCCCCCGAGCGAGGCAAGGATATTAGACGATTTTCCATTATACGAAATCCAGTTAGATGATTTTCCATTATACGAATTTCCTGTTAGACGACTTTCCGTTACACTGTTTTGTGGTATACGTTCTTCCAATTATGCGATTTTCCAGTTAGACGATTATCCCTCGCCGCGAGTGAGGCAGGGGGCGTCGGACGATCGTCTAACTGGAAAATCGTCTAATGGGATAATTGTCTAAAATCTGCCTAAAAAAAAAAATCTGGAAAAGCATCCAAACGGAATATCGTATAATGGAAAATCATCTAAACGAAATATCGTATAAAGGATAATCGTATAATGGATAAACGTCTAACTGGATCAACGTCTAACTTCGGTTTCTGATGTTATATGTATAGCCGCAGCGAGCGCGGTAGCGCGAGCGAGGCAGGGACATTAGACGATAATCCATTATACGAATTTCCAGTTAGACGATAATTCATTACACGAATTTCCAGTTAGACGACTTTCCGTTATACTGTTATACGGTATACGTTCTTCCAA
>JAHWFP010163365.1:0-28646 GCA_023313725.1 Lithobius niger
TAGCGATACAAACTAGCACTAGCAGAATGAATTGATGATAACTGCTATGATTAGAGGATACAAACTAGCAGAATGAATTGAGGATAACCTTCGTGAGAAGCTCACGTGTACGACAAACACTAGCAAAAACTGACACGTAGGTCATACACTGGCAGAAACACTTACGATAACCATTGAGAGGCTTCCACATGAATAATACAACAGTAAGTAGCTTGATAATAACTGGATAATAAACTCCGAACGGTCAACCCTTACTTACATTGACAAGGTAGCATTCTATCTAGAAAACCTGGAAAAGCCAGGAAATGTATCAAATCTGGGAAAGTCAGGGGAAATAAAGGAATTTAAAAGTAGAGCCTACTCAAAGTCACGGAATTTAACATTTTCTGGAAAGTAATTTTCCTATATAAAGAATAGCTAACTTGTGCTTCATTTTCATTTATTTAAAAAACCTTCGATTTGTTTCATTTAAAACTAATGTGTTCTATTTATAGCATTTCTAATAAAGCGAAAACTTCTTAAGCCTATTTGGCATTATGGGTAAGTGCATTTTTAGTTTTGTTTGCCATTTTTGCCTTCTTAGTCTTAACCAATACCAGATACAGCTACGCGATTTTTGATTTAGCAAGGTAAGTGATAATTCAATTTGAGTGAAATATGGAAAAAAAATGTTTTTAGGCCAATACTAAAAATCGGAGGAAAATATCAATATTTTTGTCTAGGAATCTTGGAAAAGTCAGGGAATATCATAATGAGTATTTGAACACCACCCTCATTAAGCATTAGTTCAACACAGAGTAACCTGAACAATACTTCGCCTTCTTGTGTACCAATGCCATTACACTATGGAACAAAGAGAAGACGTGTTGACATCATGCCAGTCATGTAGACAGGGATATTGATCTGGCAACTTAACGAACACAACATCGCCAAAGGCCTTGGATGACACGTGCGGCCGGGATCACAGATATTAACGAAGACAGCTTAAGGGGCGAAGCCACACAACGACGACGGCAGAGACAGGCGCCCACGCCTTCATTTTCCTCATAAAATTATTCTGCAGCATCTTTCATTGCTAACAAAATCAGGCAGCTTTGCAGTAATCGCATCAGGCAGGCCTTGTGCAACAGCCCATATTAGCCGACGGCAAGGAGCAAACACGGAAAACGGGCTTCTGTAACGAGATTAAGCCGCCGACTTAATTCCCTTTCACTCCAATCGCGCGTCACTACCGCCAGCACAAAAGGGGTGTGTTGCTGACGCTAACTCAAATCACTGTTTAATGCCCCAACTCAGCCTATTACCACTGTCAATAATAACGTCGTTAAGCCACGGACAGAAGACACACAATGGAGCAAAGGTCGACAAATATTTGATGACCGTTGATTCAGTGTCGTAATGTTTTCTTTCCCAAAACACAGAAGCTTCTAGGCTGCTTGACGTATGAAAACCTTGCAAACGTTCTGTGTTGGGTACCTAAAATACAGGTTTTAGTTTGTACTGATGTTTTGTAAGGCATGCTAGTTTTCAATTTACTGCTGTAGCAGCGAAGAGGTTGACACAACTTGCACTTCAAGTGACAAAACTTTCAAAATATAAAAGCTTTGTAACTCTTTTCAAGTTTAAAAATTGTTTTCAGACTTGCAGCCTGGCATTACAAAAACAATGCTGAGGTTACCAAACAAGTAATATGAAAGCGTACCAAACATGTAATATGAAAGCGAATGTCCGAAAAAGCATAAAATCAAGTAGTTAATCTGCGTGAGTTACCTGCAAATTTAGTTCGTGTATTGAATTTTGTGGCAGCCGATCAACTTTCGTGCAGCAAGAACCATGCATCGACCGTAATCATCTACTGGATTTGATTAAGCACCAGAATGAAGCTCACGTCCAAGACTAGACGCGAGTTCAGTTAAATGGACGTAATTGCTTGGTTTACCACTTAAGAGCAATCGCCGATCATGCTCTGCTCGGTGAGAATCATCTCGGCAGCTTGGAATCGGTAAAGCTTTAGTACATAATAAAAAAATTAAAGTGCACAAAACAAATTACTTGTACAGCGTAAATGCAGTGGCAAGAATTATGGACTGGTTTTACCCACCTTTGCAACTAATTGTACTTTACGTACAAAACTTCGGTTACCTTTACTGACTATTTATTTATTTATTATTTTTTTTGCAGCAAACAAGTACATCGGGACAATCAAATACGTTACGGAACTTCATGCTGCTACACTCCTAATCCACGTTTAAGTCTTGATCTACTCTCCTTTCAGATCATCAGCATTAACGTTTTAGCCAAATCATCAACTGAAACCTACCATTTCTTCAAAGTATCTTACATTTAATAAGTTTAACCATTTCGATTTCCAGTCAAGCTACGAACAAACAGTTTTATCAAATTTCAAAGGTTGGAATTTGTAGGCTGCATTCAGGTAAGGATGGTATCGTAAAACAAATTTGATTAAAATATGGAAATCCAACGTTACAACAAGCGACAGATGTTTTAAAGCAAAAAGTCTATCATTCCCATCAACGGCCAATGTGTGAAGAACAGCAGGACACTCTCTTTACAGTTAAAATTTTAAAGCACCTAGGGCTTTGGCCAATGCAGGTTTTTTACTGATCCGATATGTTAGCAATGAGCGCGACCAAACCGAAGTTTGTTTACAATCAAAACTGCTTCCTATAAGGCTCATTCCACACTCTTGAAGCTGACCAGAGAAAGGGATTGCAAGTATCCCAAAAAGCTTAAGCTCCATCTTGAACATTCCCCTAGTTATCCAACTTTGGGCAAATGGTAGCAACATTATGGCTTGGTTTTCCAGTTATGTGTTAGTACGAAAAGCAAAACTAAACTATTGAAAAATGTAAATGGTGTGTATCCAATATCAGCCGATCCCTATGGAAATGCCTTCTGCATTATAATACCCTGTCACTTATTCATTTACTCACTGAATAATTAAAATGAGCGATTAAAGTTAAACAACTCTTTCCTGCCATTTACTAATTCTCTTACATTTATTCAGCAATGAAGCAAACGGTGTAAGAAGTTAAAAGTTTCACTAGCAAACTTATACGCCTAGTTGGGATTTGCAGTGCAGAATCACCTAAAAAAAAAGTAGTAACCGGCATTCCTAAAAATAAATTACAAGCCTTATGAATTTGAGGCACTTCTCACACGCTTAAAAGGGTAAAAATTGTGTACTCGTGAATTATCATGAATCCAGTTGGCTCATGTCTGCAGACGGTTGTTTTCGCTACTGCTTCCTACCTTCCACCTTAAGTTGGTTGTTTAAATGTCTCTCTTACTGTTGGTGATGGTGGCGCCCCCAGCCAAGGTTAAGTTTGTTGGAATAACATTCATAACGGTTTTGTAGGATCCGTCTATAAGGTTAATTGTGTTTTTCTTGTGCTTCATTATTGCTGCTGACTCTAAAATCAAGCGTCGATGTAAATTTGGTTCGTGGAAGATTGCGTAAGTTTTCTGCCAATTAGGTTGGTGTTTTGATTGTTGGTGAGCAATCTTCCACGAACCAAATGTATACCGCCACCCGATTTTAGAGTCAGTAACAATACGGAAGCACACACAAAAAAAAAACCAACCTTACATACGGATCCTACAAAACCGTGATGAATCTCACTGCAACAAACTTACCTTGGCAGTGCCAACGTCGCGTGAGCACCAACAGGAAGAGCGACGTTCAAACAACCCACTCAAGGTGGAGCGCAGGAAGCAGCAGCAAAACCATATGTCTGAAGACATACGACAATTTACTGGTAAACAACCTTCTTCCCTTTTTAAACCGTGTGAAAAATACCACAAAATAATAATTCATCACCACGGGAAGCTACAAGTAAACCAATTACAAGCCAACACAATAAAGAGTGCCATCAAAGTGTGTAGTTACTACTGGTTGCAGATTTAATTTTGCAGATATGCAGTTTGAGCCGGATCAGCCATACAAGCATTAAGTTGCTTCGGCTGACTTAAGGCACAAAGAAATTAATTTAAAAATTTTTTTAAAAAAAAGTAGCTTATTTCCACTGTGAGAAAGGTCCCCCCGAAGACCGAACTAGCAAGCTCCTCACTTCAACACCATTGTATTCTGAGTCAAATGTCTACGCAATAATGATTATGGCTGCGTGTTACACGGCACCTTCACACAAAACACTGTATTGACGGTAACAGTCCTGGGTGGACCATCTCGTACAGATTTGCGATGGTTTTTAATGCTTTAACTGGTGAGTTGTTTTAGGTAAGTTACTTGTAGCTATAGGGAAAAATTAGCACCGGCCACTAGCCAGCTGGCGATTAAATCATGCCATTTGGCGACTAAAAATTTAGCACCAGCGGCCACTTTGGACACTTATCATGACAAGCTTGACTGCATTTAAGAGCTTCCCACATTTGATAACAAATCTGTTAAAGTTATTTAATTGTGATTGTTTGATGGAATCCTTAATGTCTTCAAATTAGCTTTTTAAAGTTTTTTTTTTTAATTTCAAGCGTATGAATAAATTAAAAATTACTACCGTAAAAAACACTTGCATTTGCTCTTCAGATTCGGCAGTAAAGCGGCCTACGGCAGCTGAAGCCCAGTTGTTCACTGGAGCTGGGGAATAATCAATTTAAAAAGCAGGCCTATTCCCTAAGAAATGAGGCAATTTTTGTTTTGTGACTAGAAAGGAGTGAAGGGCTTTCATTTGTGTCGACTAAAATTTTACTGTGGCTACTAAACTTTTGTCATCTGCTGGCCACTGGCCGTTACGTCAAAAGGTTAATTTTTGCCTATACTTGTCGCTGCACCATCATTAAAGGGTTCATACAGATTTGGAACTGTTTGTAGTTATTTACATGCTGCTTTTGTGTTTAGTAAGTCGAGATGAAACTCTCTGTAAACCTTGTCCTAACATTCCCACCATCCCGGTCTCGTCTCATTTCGCCATCGGCTAATCTGGTTTCGACAAGTCTCCGGTAGTTAAAAAACTTAACGAACCAGATTGTGTGTTTTAATTTGCATGATTAGGTTTTAATCACTATAAAAATAATTTCAATAGTTGGCATGTGCACAGTGGACTCTTTAATTAACTATCACACTCCGAAGCCTGGCATTTGCTTACAAATTAGCACTGGAAAAAAAACAATGAATCACAGAAAATTTTGTTAAGGAAATTTATAATTCAGACTATAAAAGTTGTTATTGCGCCGGCACGTAACATAAAACCCGCAATAAAACTCCGGTCGAAGAAAAGTCTTCTCATGTGCTTTTTTTAAGCAGATTATAAGAAAACGACTTAGTCGAAGATCTACTTTCTTCGCTACGGGGAAGTAGGTAAGCTTTAAGTTTATCTCGTGGAAAGCTAGACCAATGAGACGGTTTTCTTTGTCTTAGCATTAGCTCTAGAAGGACGAATTAAATTTGGAAAACTATTAGAATTATGCAGTAAAAGTACGCTAAAGTCACCACACTGACTACCTGTAGTTACTTGCTTTTATGGCCAACACTTTTTTATTAGTAAACTACCAGTGATGAACACAAAATGATGTTTAGCTTTCTTCGCTCCCTTTCTAAACTGTCATCGGCTAATGAATGGGGAAAACTGGTAGAAAATGTACTGCTCTCGTCTCGCCCAAATCTGTCTGCACGTCCAACCATTTAAATTATCACACCATTCCCTTACGACATGAATAAGTTTTATTTTATGGGAAGCAATTAAATGGCTATTCTCGTTTTAAAAATTTTATGACTCAAAGACATTAATCTTTTTTTTTTGTGCAACGTGATTAATTGTGTGATTTTTTTTTACAGTTTTGTTTTAACGACATCTCAAATTATTTCTGACCATGCGTGAAAATATTTCAATACAAGAAATCAACACCACACAATCAAAAACCAGCAACAATCAGTTTCGCAAACTCTCAGAATTCTGCAAATATAATTTCTAGTCAAGAGATCAGGTCTGCTTCTTCAGGCAAGGAGGCATAGTTTCGTCACTACTCAATCACTATGGTTGTCATTTTAAACACTTTTTCCAGAATTCCCATAAGGATCCAAGAACTGATTGTAGTTGAGTGGTTTTTCTCCCTTGTGTTGCACTGAAATACCTTTACGCATGGGGGATTGGGTGCACATGGGACCAGACGTACGGGGAGGTCCTGCTGGAACTCCAATTTTTACAGGTGAAATACAGTTAGGGAGTCAGATGAAGCCGCCGGCTACTGTATTCCTCACAATGCTCACCAGACTCCCCCCCCCCCTCCCTCCCTCCTAGAAATGGCAGTTGAAGCTACAGCGTCCTTATGTACCCTTCATAATCCGGCTATGCATACAGGAATTTGGCAGAACGGTCGTTTGTGGGTTTCTCGCACCAGGCCATACATGTACCTTTCCCGGCACTGACACAGGGTCTATTCAGGGCTGTTCTAGTCAATATACAACCTCGACCCCTAAGGTTTAAAACTGACCAAATTTGCTTGTATGAACACTACTTGTTTCAGGTGACTTAATGCTAAAAAAAAAAAAACAAATGAAGAAAAAATCTTCCAGGGAAGTTTTCCACCACAGTGTTCTACCACAATAACCACACCCATTACAAACAGAAGTACAACAGTGTGTAACAAAATTATCTCCTCTTCAAATTTCTTCTAAGGCTTAACAAAAAAAAAGTGGAAATAAGACTTTTCCTCCCCAGAGCCAAATTAATTTATAATTCACTATTTGAATTAAACCACTAAAAATTAATTAAATGGTTCTTCTGCGTAGTACTAGAAGAAACTAACGTGAGCGGGAGATTTTTTTTTTACTCGCGATATTTCAGATGTGGGCGATAACTTTTATTTTTAAACCAAATAAAAAATCCAGTATCTTGCATTGTTTGTGTAGTACAATATCTATAGATTAATGCCAGGTTCAGCGCCATTCACAGTGCACAGTGTATCACAGTACACACTGGATAAAAGTCTCTCTTCAGATCCAAGTTTTTAGTTGTGACTCACCTCTGAACGACCCTCAGATTCGTTTCAGGGCGGTCATGTGAATGGAGCAGGGGATGGCATGGCCATCGGCTCCAGGAAGTGTTTAGTGAAAGCGTTGATGCATGATCAGTAATTTTTTTTTATTTGGCTTAAAAAAACGTCTCATGCGCTAAGAAAAAACCCATTAGTACTCTCTTGACAATCACTTCATTAACTTTTGTTGGCACAAAATTCAAGATGGAAATATTCTCATTGGAACAATAAACTATTAAAGACCATGCCAGATACCAAGTATAGGTATGTACGTCCAACAACAGAGATAGGACACATGGATCAATGTCAAATAACACAGGTTTGTGATGACATGGGTAGACTAAACACCAAGACGTATTTAGGCTAAATTAGCATGACGTAGCACAGGACGACGAGTAACATGGCTACAAATAGCACCAACAGGATTATTGAAGAAGGTGCGCATACCATAATCCAAGTAATGAATGAAATATCCGTATAACATGCAAGCAGCAACACTAATTCTGCTGCCCCTTTTCAAGCTAACACAGAAATGTCATCAGCCAAAATTAAATCTTATAACAGCAAAAATTACTTTACGTTGCGAAAAGGCTGTGGTGGTGAATCTTTACAACGTCAGCTTTGCAAGTTCCTTACGCACATTTTGTAATAATTTTTGGAGTCAAGGCACCATTAAATTATTCAAACAGTAATCAACGAAGAATCAACTGTTTTCCCCGAGGTACAAGAATGGCGGCATTAGGAACCCAGCGTGCCCCATAATGCCTACAAATTACCAAGCAAGCAGGTCGTCAGCTCTAATATGGCACTTTAAATTTCATCGATTTTTGTCTCTTTGCAATAATAAAAGCTGTCTATGGAAAGGAACCATGCCTTCAACAACTGCCACTAACATTAATTTAAGAAATACAATTTTTTTTTAAATTGACTAGACAACAACGTTCACTTTGTTTGCTCTAACAGCATTATTTTAGCTTTTGCCTGATGTAGTCGTCACCAAATACAGTTTGTATTTTCAGTCTTCTGTATAGCCGAAAAGGCTGAGAAGACTATAGCAACGACTTTGTCCGTCCGTCCCCTTTTTTCAGTGGTGGGCTTGTAAAAAACACTGAAAATTAAAACATTGTTGATATTCCGCATAGCTACTAGGCTTTCTCGACGTAATTAAACGAAATAACAACATTTGATCGTCGCATTTAACCACTAAAGGAAGACACGCACCGTGAAAAATATAAAGTTTTATCGATACACATTAGCTTCATTTAAATAAAAAACTGTCCACACCGAGTTGCATAAATGAACAGGTCTACTCTTGAACCCAATTCTCAATTAGCTTTTTACGAAATTAAAACGGCAGGTAAAAATTCGGCTTAAAAGTTGACAATTACACCTAAAATCTAAAACTAGGCCTAAAAGCAAACACATTTTTAACCAGCAATCTAGATGTTTACTACTTTTAGATCATAAAGGGTGAGGCAACTAAAGTGTTACGAGCCGACATCCTGTGAATGGCTAATGAGAGAATAATAATGATAGAAATGCAATGATGGGGGACGTTTACACGAGAAAAAAGGAATGACCTTGAATTGATATTTCAAGGTCATCCTCGTGCTACCTTCCAAATGAGATACGATACGGCAAAAAAGTAAATTAGAAAATTAGAGCCAACTTCTATGCAGTTGGCTTCACTACAGTGCAGCCAGCATGTTCCGTAAGCTTTTAAACATCATCGTAACTATTTTATTCATTATCCAATTTGGAATCTTTTTTTTTTGTCATATTGTCTCCTTGCGTCCAATTTTCTAATTTACTTTTTTGCCGTATCGCGTATTGTTTGGAAGATAGCACGAGGATGAACTTGAAATATCAATTCAAGGTCATTCCTTTTTTCTCGTGTAAACGTCTCCCATCACACCCATAATTGCATTTCTATCATTATTATTCTTATTATTCTCTTTTCTAGTCGTATTGCGGTTCTCCGTTTAAACATATAAATGAAAATTTACTATTAAACTTTTTTTTTATATATATAGCTAATTAATTAAACGACTGTCAATTTACGTCATCTAATCACAAAGTGTCAATTCCACTACGGTTACGCCTTTTATTTTGCAACTAACATTAAAACTCCTAGAAAATTTGCAGCTACCACATCAAAATTTTAAGGTAGTAGCTGGAAAACCCGAATGTGGCGTATCTCGTTTGAGGTGCACCTTGTTACTAACCGTCTGGTAATGCACTAATTATGCACCAAGCCCTGGTGGCTTGTTTCTAGGTAACACCACGTGATTATAGAAATATGTTTATAAAGTCATGCAGGCTGCATCCCACGTTATTGCCTTATCACTTTGTACACTTTACCAATCTTCTGGTTTGGTGGTCAACTCGAAACCTGCTTCCGTTATAACTAATTTGTACCAGATTTTAATCGCGCTCCCGGAAAAGTAGCAGGACGCTGCAGAGTGGATAAACTACTGCTCATGCAAGTTGAAAGTTTAAACAATTTACAACTTTTTTTTTTAAGTAATGGCCTGCACAATTGTTCAAAACAAGTAGCCAACGTATCTCGGGCTGAACCAACCAAAATTCCAAAGCATGCTGAGAATTTATGTTTCCTACTTTATGTTATTTTCAAATAAATACGTTTTCGTTATGCAAAGTATGATTGGTGTTGTTTAAGTTTTTTAATAGTAAAACGTGAGTACTGATTTGTATATAGCCTACAGGGTGATTCGTAAGCACTGACAAATACGCCCATAAAAGACCTAATAAAAACCGAGTGCCGAGGTGGTGTCTTCAGCTAGGTGCCACCAATTTATCCAATGTAAGTTATGTATCCTACTTTAGTTTAGTGTACCCTGTTATAAATAAAAACCTGTCATAAATGATGAGAAAACGTTGAACCGAGCTTTCGTCATGTGCCAATAAAATGAGGTATGCCTATATTAAGGCCCACGATTTATAAGCATACATCTTATAGACATATTTCTCAATACTTCAAAAATCACTCTGTATATGCATATATTTGTCATTGTAGCTTTGCCGTTATTACAGACGATTTTTCATGGTTTTGGGTTAACCGAACGTTTTAAAATTAGGTCGTTTCAATGTCTAGCAAATTACACGTAAACTGCTAGCACTACACTAATCATTGTGCTTTTCAACATGTGTATTGAAAGAAACACATACTAATACATGAAATCAGGTAATTATAGGACAGAAAGCCAAACGGATTCAGCCTAACTTAGTTATTCATCGACATCAATTATTGGTATCTCTTGTGCAATAACACTAACTATCTGCAGACGGGAAGCATTCCTCCACCCATTCTGCCAAACTTCAGTTACACATCTATAATGGTAAGTTCTTAAAATGCATAGAAGAAGACTGTGAAACATTTCTAAATTAAACATTTTTATGGACGCCTATGTTACAGTTATCAAGAAAGATCTCCCAAGGACAATGCCACATGCGAAATTATCAGTCACATGTACCCCAAGTGCTTCTATGAAATTGATAATTTGTGTGATTTAGCACAAAACAACTTTCCAGATTTAATTTCCCGAGACCGACGGTTGAAGGAAATTTGCTAGAAAGGAGTCGAGATAGATAGTGGTTGATGAAGGTGCTTTTGTTGCACCGTGAACGAGCCATCATAAAATCTCATCTAGAGGCAACTCCGTGGCAAAAGTCCAGGACAAAGCCAATGTTCTAGAGTTCGAGTGCTGGCACTGAGAGGGAAAGGTCCATATGATGTGGGGTGCGCTCGTAATTACACAAACCAATATAGCCAGTTTCGTGGAGGGGGGGGGGGGAACCCGTGCTTTCACCGGTTCTTTAAGACCTTGTCCAAATTGAGGATCAGGGGCATCCAAGTTAACACACTTAGAGCATCTTTTCAGAGAAGTAGGTGAGAACAAAGAGTTTTGGATGGGTTTTAGGTAACAGCTAGGCACCGGGCCGAGCACTGGGGGGTGACGGAAGACTGAGAATGAAGCATTCAGATTAACGCGGAATTCACACGTCCGACATTGTCAGTATGCGGCATAATTACCACTAGGGGCCATTTAATATATTTTCTATGAGATAGAGGTATTATATGGACTAATAAATGGACTAATCTGGAGAACACTTGCACTATGAGTGAAACTGTTGCTAAAGGCTTTAAACTGGACATTTTTTGGAGACCCAAAGCAAACCACCTCACTGGTCTGTGCCCAAAACAAACGTGTAGGCTTGGAGGAAATGCCTATGCTGAGGCCTAAGAAGGGATGCCAACTGGTGGGGGGACTAAGGAAGCTCTCAAGTTTAAGCCTTGCGTACAGAGCAGTGCCCAAACCAAGGTAAGTCATTCTAGATGAAAGTGAAAACTACGAAGACAGTATGTAAGAGGAGTTCCTACTACAGTTATAGTTTGTTCCACGTTATGTTTTCAGGAAACTGAGGCATGATGCCACGTTTTCTTCTACTAGAAGTGCAAAAAGATGTAAATATCCTACTCGTAGACTAACAGTAACTGTGTAAAGTCTACAGGCGAGTATACACATGTTTTTGCAGTCGTAGTGCAAGGAAACGTGGCATCATACAGTCAGTTTTCTGCAAACATAATGTGGAACAGACTATACGTAAGGTTTTGCTGAAAACTGATGGATAAGGCAGTAGGAACAGCCCTCAGGTACAGAAACCTTTTACTAAGAATTTAGTGCGGGATAGGAGATATCTGGACGATTTTTGAGAATGTTTGATAATGCAGTTGCGACTGGATGCCGCAGCATGCAACATTAAGCCTGCTGTGCGGTTATAGGGCTATATTTACGTGATTAGGCCTAAAACTTGAATTAGCAAAAATCTTTACACATCTAGGAAGGCCAAGTACGGAAAGAAATTCTTCGCTTGGGCATGGAGTGATAAGAAAAGCAAAAGTGGAAACCCCTAATGCCATCTAAGTGCAATTAGCCGAACTAGCAATTTCCTCTCTAACGCACTATCTCGAGTTCCAAAACTCTCCTAAACTTTTACCCTTGCTTTTACTACGCTAATATGACATAAAATTACTACGGATGCACGATACCGATACTGGATCGGTTTGGTTGCCGATATTTGCAGGTATCTGTATCGGCAACTTTAGCAGAAATATTGGTAACTCTGGAACCGTTCAAGATAACGACATGCAGTTTGCGGTGTTTTGCTCACGAAATCACTGAGTATCTTCCTATGTTTTAACTGTTGATTGCTATTTTAATAATTACTGGACTTTTGCAGGAAACTACACCGTTGATGAAAAATTGAGGATACAATTTTGGATATCAGTATCGGATTGGTAAAGTTTGGTATCGGTCTAGCCTAAAAATGACATCATCTTTTCTGCTTATGCCACAAACTATTTATCCAATTACCACCCTGATCTTAGCAATCTGTCAGAATTCCATACTCTCCAAGGCATGGAAAATGACCTTACGAAATTACGGACTTTTCCAGGGGAGTAGAAACCCTGCATCCAGATGGGTCACTGCACACACAATGCTATAAGCTGTGTTTCTTTCTTGTAGACTCATGTAAACAAAACACAAGATGCTCCAGCGAGACCCCCGCCAAGTTTAATGAGAACAAACTGTAAATTAGGGAAATATACAGGGTGTCACACAAATATATGACAAATGCTGGGTGGTTAAAGAGGAAACGGAAACAAGCAAGTGTTGCTAAACCCACATCTGAAAAAGAACCGTTCCCGAGCTACAGGGTGTAGAGAGGTTTGCTAACGACAATTGATTTTTTTCGGGAAAAATCAAACGATGTCTAAAGATTTCGGACATAACTTGGCCCACGTTCACAGCAGTGTAGATGCTGTGCAATAGTGGCAATCAAATCCATCACTTCAGACACAAGAAGCACATTTTTTGAAGGGGGGGGGGGCACCGTTTGGGGGGGGGGAGTGTTGTTGCTTGATTTTGTGCCCTCTATAACCACCCAACGTTTGTCAGTATATGTATGGAAAACCTTGATAAGGGTGGAGGTATGAGCAACGAGTTGGTAAATTATACCAAATTCAATAGGTCGGCTGATTAATCACGTCAGCAGATTTATTAAGTCTGAAATTTGGTTTGCACCTCGCCAGTTTTTTGCTTTCTCAATGTTCCTGGAAAAGATGGGCAATATCTAATATTTCTGTTACATTAAAATGTGCTTGGGGAGGGAGACGCATTGGCATACCGAGTTTCATGATGCCCGCACTGCTGGTTTGTACGCCCCGACAATTTGACCGATTTTCCGTAACATATCAACGAGAAATATGTCATTGTACATCGGAATATCGGAATATCATTACAGTTCGTTAATCTGTGGCGCCCCCCCCCCCAGTATTGGTATCTTCAAGGTGGAAAAAGTGTTAGTGTTCTTTGCAGTAATCAACATTTGCCAATTTTCCGAGGCCTATGCTTGAACGATTAAGCCTACAGTTTGCATTAGCGAACATTTACTACACACGTATAACTACCAGGGAAGGTCAAACTAAAGAATGGCAACACATGCAATTAGACTGATGTTTTAATAATTAGGCCTATAATTTGCATAGTGAACATCGTCATTAAAAAAACGTAAAATTTCTAGTCATAACACATTGCACTGCACATTAGCGACGAACTACTGCACTAACAATGACGCTGCATCACTGGCCGCTCGGCCAAGCACACGGGCCAAGTGTCCAAACATGCGATTCCTCTCGTACCGAGCAGAAAGTATCCTGTTGACGGTTCGTCTTCTTCAGGCTAGATCTTAGGTGTCAGAAACCGTTTCTCCTACATCAAGTTTTTTTTTTAAGCTGTGATGGTGTGTGTTTGAATTTTGCGAGCTCTCCTACTGACTTATCTTTTAAAGGCTATCAGGGAAGCGAGTTGTTGGTTGTTTTGCTTGCAATAACTCGCTTCCCAGATAGCCTTTTAAAGATCAGTGGGAGAGAGCACAGAATCCAAACACACGCATCGCAGCTTAAAACAAACAACTCGACGTGGGAGAAACAGTTCCTGACACTTTGGGTCTAGCCTGACGAAGGCGAATGGCGCACTGGTTCGTCAAAAATTATCAGCAGCAGTGAGTTTGGCACTGAAGTTTGAAATTTTGTGTTTTGCTAATCATGATGTCTTCCACATATCAATGTAAATCGTCGCATGGCACATTCTCAACTAAGTACCCAGAAAGCCAAATAAGAGGAGTAATTTTTACCTACAGTACGAAGCGGGCAAAATATTTAGTAATGTATGTCGATTGCGTGTTTATATAGGCAGCACTAGAGACCTTCTACCATTGGCTCAGTTAACTCAATTGAACGCCCATGAGCTACAGCAGAGCTATTGCCAGTTGTACAGTTTACACGGGCGAAATTACCGGAAATTACCCTAGATGCCACAGTTGGCGACATCTTTGCTCCAAAACCAATCCTCGAAGCAGACGACGCTTGCTTTTTTTAAGCCAACAATGAGGTTTGTTTCAACTAGCAGTAGTCGTCAACAAAATTAATGAATAATTATGAAATACCCGATGGCACATTTTTTACTGAATGTTAGAATACACATTATTAAAACAAAACGACTAATTTTTACGAAATTACTCATGATGAGAGTTGGTGACATCATTAGTTCGAAAACAAAACAATGGCATGCTTAAATGACACCCGCTTGTAACGGTGCTCTCCGTCTGTTAACATACGCTGCGTATTTTCAGTCGCACTATCGTTTGGATTTAGGTAGCTTAATGCACTTTAAAACAATAAAAACAATTGGAGCAGTCCGGCTTACGTTTGCTGATAAATATTCATTCTTTGTTAGTCCAATTTTGTGTCGATCATCAGCAAAATCAACTGCCGATGAGATGCAATAATCAGTAAAATGGCACGAAATGGGAGCAAACCATAAGAAGTGTTGAAAGTGAGAAAGTAAACAATTAGATTGTGCTAGTGTACATCTGCCAAGTGAAACGTTATCGCTGTCCATCCTAACAGCTAATGTATCAGAGAAGTAGTGACTGCTAGACCTTGTGTTTTTATTTTCAGCATTACGATTTTAGCACTCTAAATGGAAAAAAAAAAGTAACATTAACAACATTTTATGAAATTTACATTTTCTCTTGGAGACTAAAAATTGAAATTCCGCTTTAGCTCAACATGAAGAAAAGGCTTTGTGAAACTGGAGTTTCAACAAAAATGTCAATGTAGTCGTGGTTACCAAAGTTGCAAGGCTGTACCACACAAAGGTGATTCAATGTAGCCATGGTTACCAAGTGGTAAAGCTGTACTGGACAAATATGGTAAAACTGTACCAAATAGATCTCTCTGCAGTGATATATGCCATCGGTAAAAATTGATAGATCAAAATTGACGACAAGGGCGAAACAAATACGGTTTCAGCAAGCAAAATAGCACAAACTTCTGCTTATTTGGGGCTGCATTCTACTGAATGGCAGACACCCGGGCCTAGGCATATTTATTATCAATTAGTTCTCACCCGCAAAGATCTCTAGACAGACTGTTAAGCCCTTGTGTTGGGCTCGTCAGTAGAGAATACTTTGTGGAGAAGTTTCTGCTATTTTGCTTGCTGAAACCGCATTTGTTTCGCCCTTGTCATCTGCCCTATCAGGTGTAGCCTAGCTCTCATCTACGAAGTATTCTCTACTGACGAGCCCAAACAAGGGTGAAACAGTCTGTCTAGAGATCTTTGTGGGTGATAGCTAATTGATATTAAAGGGCAATTCCATCCAATTACATGCAAGTTTTACTTTTGGATCACTTACACAATAACTAAACACAAGAATTGCGGTAGGAATACGTTACGTCCGTCCGATACAACAATTTAATTACTGCATCACCAAAACACAATACGGAGACCGCCATTGTATGGCTGGAACACGCAGAAATTAATGCCGACAGATGGTGCTTATCGATTTCGACTCGCAGCCGATTGAGATAGCCCTGTTGGCTGTGAGTAGCTCAAGCGTCTGACGGCCTTAGCTGGCCACTACTGTCGCCCAGCTAAGGCCGTCTGATCCTTGAGCTACTCACAGCCAACATAGGTATCTCAATCGGCTGGGAGTCGAAATCAATCACCACCGTCTGTCGGCATTAATTTCTACACGTTCCAGCAAAACAATGGCAGTCTCCATATCGTGTTTTGGTGATGCAGTAATGAAATTGTTGTAACGGATGTACGTAACGTATTCCTACTGCAGTTCTTGTGTTTAGTTATTGTGTAAGTGATCCAAAACTAAAACATGCATGTCAAAATGGATGTAATTGTCCTTTAAATCAAAATTGACATCATTGGCCGATCAAAACTGCAAACATTACCGATCACGAAAACCGATTTCAGATTTCCAGTTGTCAGTGTCGAAATTACAAAAATATTAAGAATTATTGTTTCTAAAGCTGCTTCAATTATGTTCAGTCTGGCTACATCCAAATAATGCATACTCATAATTAAAGGATTCGGTTAGGAGCAACAAATACACAGACACAAATCTATTTTTGTTGCCTTTGGGTTTAAACTGCCCGAGTCGGGAACTGAATCCTTCCATGAAGTTACAGGGCTTCCGCCTCGACATCAAAGGTCAATGGTTCAATTCCCCGCTCCATCCCAGCGGAGTTCCAAAGGTCAACGGAACAAGGTTTGCATCGGTATTTATTGCTCTCATCCACAGAGCATTCTCTACCGACGACCTCAAACAAGGGAGAACAGTCCGTCTAGAGATCTCTATGGGTGAGAGCAGCTTGGTTTCAAGTGATCAACTGCCATTAATAGGCCTAAATATGGATGTCTAATATTCAGTAGAATGGAGCCCCATACAAGGACTGCATTTTATTTAATTACTGCATTTTAGGTTGCTGCAACCAGTCCAGTTTTGTCCTTGTTATATTGGTATTGAAGCACTAACCATAACCGCCTTTGACAGTTCCTCGACTACATCCATCTTTACTGTCAATTTAACATTCTTAAAGATAACTATTTAAAGGGTTAGTTAAATAGACCATAGCCATATCGTTATCAGGAAATTCTTTGAAATAAGCTTTCGCGATAATAGTCGTTTCGCCCTACAAAGGCCATAATTAACTTAATGTTAACATTATCACATTAGCTGGAGTTTAGTTACGAAATCAGACAGACCTAGCTCAGATTCCGGTTGACAAACAATGCTCACACTAAAAATAATAGAATTAAATATCACCTCATTATCTTTACTGAATGGTAACACCAAGTCAAACCATAAAACCCTAAAACTGGCCTGTGTCGAGCAAAAAATCTTAATAGATCCGTGCCCAAAACGAAAAGCGAATTCAGGCTTTGTTGAAGCCATGACAATGATGGGATACAACGTCTAACACAATATCATAGGTCTTTTTTTTTTGGACGTAAGAGCATCATTAAACGAAAATAAGTTCTATTAAAGAAACACGTTTTTGAGGGATAAAAATGGACATGGTCCCAAGAAACGCACAAATCCAAAACAAAACAAACACGTAACTTGTTAACTGCCATACAGTTAACACAGCCAATACCGTTAAAGTTTTGTAAAGGACTCACACACCGAACATTAGTTTTGAACCGTTACCCCCAGATTGACATTCTACAGCACTCGGCAACATATTCCTAGTATCATCAACCACACCCCTGCATCTTCAAAGGCTAATTTCTTCCAATAACCTTTCTGTTCGTTACTTCGTATGCCATTCTTAGTTTCACAATTGTGCATGAAGACAAAAAACAAGATGGAGCAGCCTGCCTATATGTGCACGCATAATCATCGACGGTTCGTAGAAACAAACCCCCACATTTTAGTGTTGGGAAACTGAAGTAATATTTTCTTCTTTTAATAGTATTGCCAATACGCTATCGTGCATTATTCACGCACAGTTAATATCAATAAATAGCCTTCAGTAGACGACAAAAAAAAAAGACCCTTGACTGTGTTGCGGCCTGTTATCGAATGACGTCATGCGAAACAAGTTAAAGGTCATCCCCACAGGAGCTGTAGACCCTTGTGAACATGGGCCTACGAATGCTTCAGGGCTGATATGGTTGACCAATGGTTAACAGGTGACGGATTAAGCGGGAATCATAGGTTCCTAAGCTGCCGAGCATAGTCACATAAAATAAAATTTACAAATTGTCAAAACACTACTGACATTTATCACTTTTCCAGCCATCACAATTCAGTTTCACTCGTAACCCATTAACATGGAACCATTTTAATTAGTTGGTAAAGGAGATAAATATGCAAATTTTACAAACTAAAGCTCCCCTCAGTTGCACTGACACTTACGACGCAATTGCAATTATTTGATCAAGTGCTGACAGCGTTGCTGTCGGATGCAAGCCACAGAACGCACAACTAACTACTACAGTAAATGTCTCTCTGTCTTATTGAATGGCGGTAATCGACAACTACAGTGGCTGTAAACAGACATTTTTGTAAATAATGTTAACGCAAAAACCACCAACAAGACATAATAAACTAGTCTCTGAAATTTTCGAAAGTTTAAGAGACTAGTTTGTGTCTTGTTGGTGGCTTTTGTGTAAACATTGTTCTGTCTGTAACCGATGAGGAAAATGTGTGAACAATGATTTAAAAGGCATAAGATTAGGCGTACTTCAATAATACATCAAGTAACACGAATCAAACAGGAGCGACGCATCTTACAGAGCGCACACTCTTTTTTTTTTCAGTTTTCAAATTCTACTGTACTGTAAATTTAATAAAATTAAATTTATTCATAAGGTACTACTATTCCTGAATTTTATTCATAACGCAATTCGTGTTCGGTTTTGTGGCTATAATGGTTTTATTTGTACCTTCAACAAGTGGTTGCGTTTCAACGGACTTTTTACCATTAATTTTATTTCCGACATTTTTAGATGTAAATTGTTACAATTCTGAGCCCTCTGTAGGTTTCATTTCCTTTCAAGTTACATTGAAACATGACAAGTGAGTGCGTTGCATGTCAACCAAAGAAATATGCAACACCACTGTACAGTACTGTATATCTCTTATTAGTAAATTTGCATTTGCATACGCTGTTAATCTGGCAAAATTCGGAGGAAGGCATTAAATAAATACAGCATAACCCATTTTCTAACCATACTTCTCTTCAAGGATGGTGTGTTACGTATTCCATCATGGGAAAATCGAAAATTATACAATTATTAGCCTACGCTAGATTCATTCTAGCATTAACACAATTCTTGCTTATAAATTTAGCCAAGAATTTAAAGGGTTGGGGAGGAGAATTTGTGACTGAGACCCATACTGAAACGTCTTACATACATTCACATTAGTTCAGTCTTAGTTTATAGAGGGCACCACATGTTTTATGAGGGAATTTCACCTCAGTTTTTAGCCTAAAATTAAACTAAACTAAACGAAACTACCTGATGTTTAATTATTATTTATCCTAGCTTACTTGTAATTTAGTTTACTTTAGATTTGGGCAGAAAAATGAGCAAAAATTACCAGATAGAACACGTGGCGCTCTCTGAAAACTCGGACTGAACTATTGAGGACGAATCTAACGTGTTTCAATAGTGACTTTTTAGAGTTACAAATTCTCCTCCCAAACCCTATAAATTCTTGATTTAGCTTATTAGATCATCACTTCTCTACAATCCAGTATAATACACATTTAAACCAATTCCTAACAACACAATCATTTGTAACTACATGACTGGAGGCAACTGCATGTTGAAACGGCAACAAAAGTGTTCATTCGTTTAATGTAGCAAGCTTTATCTACTTTTGTAGCCAAAAAAAATCATGACATAAAGGGATGGTGGTAATTCGGCCATTTCCCAATTTTGATTGGGCGTGTGGGGGGGGTTTAGCTTCTCCTGGGAGTTTAATTTTATACGGGTCAAAAACTCCATATTTTTACGCTAGGATCCCAAAGTTAGAGCAGAAATATCGGATTTGACAGAAAAACGACAATCACGATTCACACTCATTTTTCAAAGACGTCAGATATATTTGCTCAAATATCTTAGACACATGCAATCCTATATCTTGCGAATTTTCGACAGCTTATACAAAAACATCTGTGTTCGTAAGGTACATAAATGTATTGTCCAGTCTCAAATTGCATTCTTGCTGCTTCTTGCTCTCAAAAACGGTGTTTCTGTTTCCTCGGCGTCTTGAAAGCAACAAGCAGCAAGAATTTGATTTGAGAGCGGACAATACATTTACGTGCCTGACGAAGACAGATGTTTTTGTATAAGCTGTCGGAAATTCGCAAGATATTTAAGCAAATACATCTGAAGTGTTTGAAAAATGAGTGTGAATCGTGATCGTCGTTTTCCTACTGATAATGCTGACTTTCAATGTAAACCGTACAAATTTTTCTATACAGATTTGAAAACAAAAATAATGATACTTTGAATGCCAATCATCTAGACTTGTCCACAGTTAAAAATTACTCAATTGGTGAAATGGCATGGCATTTAGGAAAAAGCGACCCTCCCATTTGCAAATAATTTATTTTCATCCATATAGCTATTTGGAGTTCAGTAAACTTGGCACCTCTCAAACAAAACCATTGTAAATCATCAAAACATGTTATGCGTTTTGTTTTAAGGGAAAACAAATCAACCGTTATTAGAGCTTCCAAAATAAAAACCTCATTAAATTACCAAACCCAGGTTTAGGGTTAAAAGATTGCACACCCATTTTTTTGGTTTCATAGCATATTTTAAGAAGAGTTAAAACGTGTGCTATTAAAATTAGTTAATTCACTCAACTTCACATGTGCATTGAAGTAATAAACTGCCAAGTTAAATGCTGAAATACTTGTTAAAATTACTTACACCCTTTGCAGGAACGTTTGGTTTAAAAACAACATCTACAAGACGGAGGAAAACCCAATTCCCAAGACACATCGCGAGCCTTGTGAGGGGACCCCGGGAACCATGCGCAAAGCGAGCAGCAACGCCCAGTGGTCAGTGTCCCGGTCTTCAAACCACATGAATGCCGGTTCGAATCCCGCGACTGACCACGTTACTTAATAAAAAATAAGATATGAAGTTTATGTGTCCTTCAAAAGATTAAAAGGAATACAATTGCGAACAACACTCGTTATCAAGGCCCGAAAACCCGGGTTTGCAGCATGGCAAAAACCCAGGTTTATCAGGTTCGAAAACTGGTCCATGTGCCCGGGTTTCGGGGCCCTGTGTACCCGAGCTGGAAATCCTAAACGTGATCTTCAAATGTGTGCAATGCAGTGCAGTACAAAAAAAAAAGGCGGACAGTGAGACGAGGTGTACAAAAAATTGGGTGTCTTTTTATTCCATTGGTTTTGAGGATGTTGATACAACATGACTGTATTATGTGATAAGGGAAAAAAATTCAAAGATTGGTGCAAAAAAAAATGTTGCTTCAAAAGTTGGGAAAAAAATACAATAACTACAGCAAATGTGCTTCATAAGATTATCTGCACAGCAATATACAACTGAGATTCTCAAAACACTAACAGCGTATGTATTAGGTCTGTTTAGGTCACCTTACAGCTAGTATTATGAAACCAGAGTGTACAACAAAGTTTAGTATGTGTTGCTGAAGTAGCTAGGTACTAAAATGCTACAGCGCCTAAGATTATGTTCAAAATGTACGAAAATGTCTACGGTATTTAAATTTTGTGCTTGTGTTACAGATAAAACGTTATTATAAATATAGACATATGGTAAGTATTTTGAAAAACGAAAAACAACGAGAAAGTTTGTCTAAAATATGATGCTATAAATTTTTTTTAGATAAATCGTAGCGAAAAGCCATTTCATTTAACAATCACTTCAGTGAAACAAAACGGTGGATAAAGTTAACGAACTAGTCCACCGTCATGGCCAGTTAAAACGGCACATCGTCAAGAAATGATGTTACATGAACATGTGAAAACTCTCTTGAGGGACGAGCGCTATGTCATTGTTGCTTCCTTGGGTATTATAAACCCTCGACTGTGACACTTTCTCTGATCTGACACCTCCTACTGAAAGCAATTTCGTTAGGTGGTTTGGATTTCGGAAGCGATTCGTCTTTACCCTTGCGAATAATTTTCATAATTATTTGCTCCGTATGAAGCGGCTAATCACACAAACTCGTATAAGTTTGCTTACCGGCTAAGTGATCTAATTTTTCTACATGCAGGTGTACAGCAGGGTAGGACGCATCCACTACACCTGAAGGGAAGAACAGATAGAAAGCGTTTAGCATTGAACCCGCATGACTCATGTTCCTTGGTCAAATGGCTTAATCACACCCGGTAAATATGTATCTTTCAAAGTGCCGTGGTAGCTGAAAATACACTTTCTAGTGGCCACGTAAATGTAATGTTCAATTGGATTTAATCTCGTTTGTGTAACGCCACTACCAATTACACACATGCGCATCACTGTACCGTGGAAACTTGCAGTAGCTTATTTTAACATGTTTGCAGCTAGAACGCAAATCGAAATGCATTTTATGCCTAGAATACTTTACACCTTGCAATTCCCATTAAACAGGGATGTTTCCGAATTTAAAATTTATCCATTCTAAACTCTTCTACTACTTTACTGGAGAATCTACTCCAATTCGTAAAAGTGGCCTTAATTTTAACTTTAGTTGGCCCTTTAGCACCAATAACGAAGCAAAGATTTTAAGTCGGCATTATCATATTTTAGACAAGCTTGCAAAATAAAAAGGGTATTAGAAGTGGCATCAACTCTTGTGCGTTATAGTCTTATGCATTACATAAAAAAAATAAATTAAAAATAAATGATATCTTCAGATACGTGTTTTCATAGAGAGCAAAACAGAAAGAGAAAAATGGTTAGGGAAAAGGGCCCGAGTTGTAATGATAGTCATCATACTTTACCAATACAACAAAAAATGAGAACTCTTCCAGCATAAGATTAGGCCTCGGTAAGTTGTTTTCACTGCAATTTCAAGGGAAATAATTTACTGCTGCAGCAGCCTATTGGTTATTGCAGCAAGGCCCAGCTAAAGAAAGTTCGAGTATAACTTTCTACGTGCATTTTAGAGCTAAACGTCGCCCTATGTCAGAATATTTCACAGGCTCAAGTTGGTATTATGATTATTTACAGCAACCGTAATTTAAATTATGCACCCTGATGAAAAAATGATAAAGGTTTATTGTACAGCTTAAGTTTATGAAGGAAGAAATTTTGTTGCTTGTTGATTGACCAGTTTCACTCTTCACTTATTTGGGAATATTCATAAACGTGTGGATTTACATTTCAGTTTCAATCCTAAAATAACACAAAGCTATAAGATGAAGCGTTACGATACCCGAGCGTTTCTTTTCCATCGAGCAACTTAGCGAAACTAGAGTATGATTCGCGATTAACGTCAAACTGCAGGCAGATCAACGCCTTGAATTGGCGTGTATTGTGTAATACTGACATTGACTCTACTCCATACTCTTGTTTCGCTAAATTGCTAGACGGAAAAGAGACGCACGGTACCCAATTTCCTAATTCCTTTAGCGAGCTGACAATTCTTTCGCTGGCTGTTAGCGCTAACGTTTTAAATTCAAATATTAAATAAATCATCATCTTCTAAACTTGTTCACAAGCACTGACAAAGGCAGAAGAGAAAGTAGGGTTCGTGAACGAACAAAACGTATCATGGTTTATATTACACTTGTAAACAGTTGTATTTAAGAAAGAAGTTGACGATAACAAATAGTGTAAAAAAATCCACACAAAAATCAACTGTCGTAACTGCAAAGTAATTATTTGATAACGAATTAGACGCTAGCACAGAAACACAACATCTATATTGCTTCCGGTGTCGGCTAACGCCACAGGCAATAACGAACAAATATACTGACATAAAATAACACAATGTAAGGAGATAGCAATGTTTGCTAACTCCCAATAACGACTGAGCAATCCGGGCTTTCTCCCTTTGGCAAACTGTTGTGCGAAACATCAGCAACATGTGCGTCCGTTATTTAGCACTAACATACAGAAGCAAAAACTTTTAAAGAAACAAATATTGTCATTATTTGATTGGCGGACACAGGAAAGTGAAACAATGTGCATGAAGAGGAAGACAGGGGCGTTGGAAATTAAATTTTGAACTCTTAACCTTTAAAATGCACTCGTCCAACACTATTTTTTTTTTTTTGCAGCTCTTTCCTGTTTTAATAAACACTCATATTAACATCTTTGTTTGATCACCTTTTGAAGTGAGATGGTTCCGTAACCTTTTATTTCGTGGATTTGAAAAACTCCGAATTGAAAAAGCGACGATTTTGCGACATTACACACTATATCAAAATGTAAAGTGCATTAGGTCAGCGAGGATCTCAACTGTTCAAGACAAGATCGAAAACAGAGCTTAAACTGTACGATTTACTTAGAAGGGTTATCGGAAGGTTATTTTACTTATCACGAGTAAGCAGTGTAGCAATTCATGGTTAATTGGAGAAAGACCATACAAACTGAAATCTAAGTACACTTTTTTCCGAAAAACTTTCGTCTAAAATACCAATGGGCCGTAACTTCCAACTCCATTTATGCGAGACCAACAGCTAGCGAGCTTAGAAAGACCAAAGCTGCAAAGCGTTGACTAGCATCGTACACTCCATATACACGATAAGAGTGCTGCACTATCTCGTCACGACAAGCGAGGGCATTTCGCATGCTTCTGCTGATGGTAGATCGGAGCAAGAAAGCTTGACCGACTCGCTCCCTGCTCCCAATCAGAATGAATCTACGATGACTTTGCAGGCAATAAACAGGCCATTGCATATCCATACACTTGATCGTTTTGTCACTCAAGCTTAGCTAAATACTTTCATTGTGAGACAAACTAAATAAATCAGCACAGAGATAGGCGTGTATTTACCGTAAATCATGTATCAAAACGCCCAGTTAATGCTGACACCCAGCTCCCTAATATGCTTGAAGGTCAAAATTGTGAAATACTTTTGTACCCAACCCCAAAAAATCGTCGGTTTTCTGTGTGGCAAAATTAACTAAAATCTTCTTACACTTTAACAAAATCAACGTTTCATCCCGTTAAATCTTGGTTTTTCAGCACCAAAATTACCTAAAAGATTACATTTAACAAAATCAACTTTTAATCCAACACGATTCACGGGAGCGTTTGTAATCACAGAAAAGTCAGCAATATTAGGCCCTTGTGATCGATTGCAGAGTCCGTGATCTGGATTCAATCTAGCGAAAACACAATGCCTTTATTCTTATTTATTCACAAATTTAGTGTATTACAATGTCCTCCTCCCAACGGCTAACATAATTCAAAGTTAAATCTAATTTCTAACTATCACCAACCTTCAAAAAGGGCAGCGCGATTCACAACCGGGAAGCCTGTGTGAACACACAATTTTCCGGAAAGTTGTGAAGTTGACATAATTTTCTGTTCTTCCTGGAGAGAGAGAGCAATCGACGTGTCGTGAATTACTCTCTTCAGGACGAACAGAAAACGATGTAAGCTTGACGACATTTCGGAAAATTACGTCAAAAACATGCACTTGCCAGTTGTGAATCGCGTTGTCTGTTTTGGAATTTAGATATTAGTTTCAACTTTGAATTAAGTTAGATATTGGAAGGAGGACGATCTAGTACACTAAATTTCTGAATGCATGAGAACAAAGACATTGAATTAATGCTAGACTGAATCCAGATCATGCACATGAATGACTGCATTAACGCCGAATTTTCCATGATAGAAAACTCCTTCCCTGGACAGAAGATAGTTTAGAAAATAGATATAACGCCCACCCCCCAATTTTAGCCAAATTACTTTTACAAGCACATGGGCGTTTAATACACGATTTACGGTAATAATCGGGGCCACGAAACACGCTTACTACGTTCAAATTGTGAGCGTGCTATTATTGTACTCCGTTCAAAATAGACCACCGGCCATAGAGCAAAAACAACACTAGAAACAATGGTTCACTACTCACAAAAGTCGGGAAAGTCGGGTAAAACTACAGAACTAGCCATTGATTCCAACTATGCTCTTGTATGAATCCGAAAGTATTGTAGCAATTAGCTATCCGTAGCGCTAGAGCAATCGATTGTCCGGAATTAGAAGAGCGAGAAATGAGAGCTAGTCAAGCAAGTTAGCAAGGAAAGCGGTATGCTAGTCCGTGTAGTTTGCATAGCACACTCGCAGGTCTCGCGTAAATGGAGTTCGGCCTTTGCAGTTAAATACGGATATTAACAATAACTATTTCAATGTTAATCTTGTTACCTTGGAACTCGATGCTGACTCCTTTAATACCTAATTTTAGGCCATTTAAAGTAAAAAGTTGTTTCTAAAAAAATTGCGCGCTATGTTACGTAGTGGATCTTTGTCAAGTGTTACACCTTGTTACTATGGGGGGGGGGGGGATTGACAAAAATATGAAAATTAGTGCTAAGAAATTCGTGGACCTGCCTAAGCCATCACTCATTTTTGATGTCGCATAGTGTGTCACATACTCAGAAATCTTGATTTTATGAACTTGTTCGAAGGACGTGTAAAATTCGAACTAGTACCATTTCTGATGAATTTGCTGATCACTTGACTAAATCCAGCTATCCCTGAACGATTTACAGACGAAAAAAAGGGTTAGACGCAGAGGGTTTTTGGCTACACGGCGATGCTCGAGATTTTTTTTAAATGGCCTTAGTTATTCCAATATATTGATTTTATACGTGTGTTTACAAATCGTTTACGATAGCGGGAACGTTCAGTTGATTTTACGAAAAAACCACGCCTCGTTTCTATCCCACAATAGATAGCTTACAGAACGAATGAAATTCTGCTCCTCGAGCTATAGGTTCCATGTTCTTTTAGGCTAAGCAACGTGGTGGACAATCCACCAGACTAACACTTAGCTCTGCCATGCCGATATTTAATCAGAATAGAGCAAAATATGCATAAATGTAAGCTACCATGACTGTGAACCCTAAAAAGACTTGTGAAGTTCTTACAGCTACGCAATAATCCACTGAACACAAAATGCTTGGCAGATAAGCGATTTGACCGTGTCTACTTGGTACTCGTGGGGAAGCGAGTTACGGGCGCGTGCTTCATTTGAAAAGAATCTGTGCTGCCGTTCTGCACTAACTTGGACAGGCACAAGTTTGTTCCATTCTGTTCAGTTTTCAATTTTTTTATTTAATTGTAGGCCTATGGTCATACGAAATTTTATGCAATGTGGCTGCAACTTGAATTAGATCCAAGAACGTTTCTTACAAATCTAACATAAAAATCAACCTGTGTCTTAGATTAGAGTTTCTACAGTATTCTCCAATTAATTAAGCATTATGATCATTTACGTTATCTTTAAAGTGGTTCATGTCTTCAATCACACTAAACTCCCTTTTCAAAATCAGCACTTGTTAATCAACTATAGCTATAGTTACCGTACCTCAAATTAAAAGCAATTAATGCTGCTTGTTTTTAGTTATACACATTGTTGTGATGTCAAGCCGGGCATACACCTCCGTACTAGCTAGTTGTTCACCACCTCTCTTGACGATAATTACAATGTTTCATAAACAATGTGATAGTGTAACGAATGTTAAGCAGCTTCTCTGATCAGTTACACACTGTGTTAGTATCTTTGGCACAGATCTATGACACCGATGCGGCGTTATGAAGAAATGGCAGTCCTTGAACTAAGTAAACTTCATGGCATGTTTAGTGTAAATCCGTAGATGCATGAATAACAAAAGTTTGAAAAAATGGAAGGAGGACGGACATCAGCAAAAAGCGTCACAAAAGTACGTTACAAAAATAAGAGGCGAAGCAGGGGACTGCTTCTAATATAAAAGTAAGAAAAGTAAAGCGTTCCATGGGATAAATCAACCCCACGTTTAAACAACAGTAGCAGCCGTAAAATTCAGCACACAACAAAGAGAACTATGCAATCTAGTGCAAAAAGAATGTGTCTTCAAGACTGAGCTATAAGTTATATATGACTTAGTCCACTTTTTTTACACTAAAGGTTTTCTAACTAGTCCCTTAAACTGTTGGATATCATCAATGAAATGCCCACAGTCGCCACACTCTTTGGAATGTTACGTTTGTTCTACATTCTAAAGAAATCTGAAGATTCCAAACTACTTCGCAGCCTAGGTAGCACGCTTGAACTTCACAGCCCATCTCTTCACTCAAAAATCCACTTCATGCCAAGAATGATCAAGCAAATGTTAAAAAAAATTGTTGGAAGGAGATCATTCCTTACACATGGGAGTACACGAGAACTATGTTTACCCTTTAATGGATGGCACCCACGTTAACTCAAAAATATTTATAATGACTACATACCAGTTTTTGGGGTCAAATCTGGTTTGAAAAGTGCGCGTCCAATAGAAGTAAAGAAATCAGCAGTTCGGCAACCCCCGAACAGTAGTGGGCAAGATTCTTGAATTGCATACTGCAAGCTCATTCGACTTAACAATGACACACATGAAATGATACCCAAATAAGAAAATAACGAAAACCAATCCACCCAAAATATATTCACAGATTAACCATAAAGCACCCTCTGTTCATGCATGTTGCTACTCCAGAACTGCTCGTAGCCGGGAATCACCAGTGAGTTGACTCTTTAGCATTCTTCAAAACGTAACCAGCGCAGG
>JAHWFP010163377.1:0-18189 GCA_023313725.1 Lithobius niger
TTCATTATTGGTGTCATCATGTAGATAAATATCTTGGGTGTATTATTATTATTACTGGTGTCGTCATCATGTATACATCGGGGTATAACCATAAATAACTCATTCTAGATAACTTCATAATCAAAGTAGGATTATTAGTAGTTCTGTGAAAAGTAGACTTCACTCGCTCCCAACCCCTCAAAAAGAAGATTTAATTCCTTAGGCTGTAACTGGCGCAAATTGTTTTTTTGGATATTGATTTGGGCCACCATTTTGAATTGTTATCGACTGGTATAAAGTCAAGGTACTGCGTCGTATTTCAAAAGGTATCCTTGCTAAATTTCGTTTGAATTGCTTCATGTGCATAGCTGTAACTAACATAAACTGTGTCTGGACGCCATTTTGTATGTCCATTTGGAACTTTTCCTGATGAATATGTTGTTGTGAACATTCGTAACCAGTTTTTGTTCAGTCTGATGAAATATTTAGAAGATATAAGCCAAAATAGGTTTTTAGGCGCCATTTCGGCCTGTCATCTTGAATTTTCACTAAAGTTGAATGGGACCTTTTTGATAAATATTTTATTGTGCATACTCCAAACCAGTTTCTGTCCCCCACCTGCCTAAAACCAATCTTTGGACACCGTTTTGGTATGCCATTTTAGGTTTCTAGCAACAGGTAACAAAAAATCCGGTTCATAATAGTGTCGTTCAGCTTTATTCGTTTGGCCATAACTTTGGAACAGACAGAAAGACACGCACAGACACACAAAAAATACCAAAATGAGTTAAAACAGTAACCTCATTCTGTTCGTTCACTCGGTCAATAAGGATTGGATCGACTTTCTAACAGATGGCCTGTCTTCTCTGTTGCACAATGCTCGTGAGAAGATTTGCTACGCGAGGGACATTTTGAAACTCACGCCGCCTGCGAGCTGTTAGGAGGAAGATAGATTTTTCGGTTTTTAAAGTCAAGTGGTAAGCTGCTGAGAAACTATACCTGTCTAGCTGCTTGCAAGCCAACTCAGCATGTAAAAAGGCTACTGAGTTCACTGAGGTTTCATTGGCATAATGTGTGCACGCACCAATGTCGCACAGCTATTCACTATACATGCAGTACGAGTGTCTACGTGATACTTGCGAGGCCAGCAATATAAATGCTTATTCTTTAAGGTCATCGTCTTGAACTCTGCTAATAATGATACAGAACAGAGAAAAGGATAAAATAAATAATTTTCTCAGTTTCGGCCATAAATGTGCTTAGTAATTGTAAATAACAACTTTTAAATAATAATAAATAATAATTTTTGATCTCAGCCACATCAACTGCCGCTGCTGATTAAAGGCTGATCAACTGCTCGAGATTTAGAACATCCCTAACTGCAGCTTTCTGTGTCAGGATAAATGCAAAGACAGAATGTGCTGAACGTGTAGCCAGTCAGTAAGCATTTCTGCTAAAAGCCTTCACAACATGTCCTCCGATCTACAACCATTAAAGCTTGAACTATCATTGAAGCCTTCATAGCCATCTCATATCTTATTCACGCTTGGTTAAGTCTTCAGGAGCCTCCACAAATATTGTTTTTTTTTTGTGTTAATTCAGAGCAGCCATCCGTTTCTATGTTTTCTCTTTGAATAATCTGCCTGTACAACATTATGAGCAACTGATCGCAGCCGATAGTCATGAAGCAATGAAGTAGTGATTTGAATTTTTTCCATCGTTTTGTGGGAACACTGTGATCGTGGCGAACTGCCGGTCACACACTCTGTACAAGACTCTGGAGAAGGGATGACTTGTCCATGGGATGACTTGTACAAGCAGTTAATTCACCAGTGATGAATCGTCTGCACTGAACTGTAATGCAATGTAGTTGTGCACGTGACGAATTCACCAGTGTTGAACAAGCGAGAAATTAATCCCTGAAGAATAGTACAAGATGGCTTATCTATGAGATGTTAAATTCGCCAGTGTTGATTTGCATGGTCCATGCGGTTTATTTGTGCACACGATGACTTTACCAGTGATGAATTTTTCAAGACGTATTGTCTGTGTGATGTAATTACACAAACTATGAAGTCACCAATGGTGAATTAGTCACGATAGATTGTATGTGCACTGTCGTTATACAATCATTGAATTCACCAGTAATAAATTGGAAGTTTCGATGAATCATCTAATTCTAAGCCAAGCATGCGAATTAAAGTATTCACGTATGGGAACCCTTTCATACAATTTTAAGAACAATCTTTACATTTGTAAAATTAATTTCAATATAATGAAACTGGCCATAATACTTCACTGGTGGCCCCAGGAGCCCAGTGCAGTGTGATGTGCCAGTAAGGAGCGAGTCCGATGGCACAAGGACATCAGACACAAGGACATCAGACACAAGATGGGCCTAAGAGATCATGTCGATTAATGGCAGGATGATGGGGATAAAAATATGAGGAGTCAACGGCAAAGCAAACCAATGCCTAGCGTTTAATGGTACCAGGTCAACAGGTAAACAAAGGATGGCAAGTTCCATCACTTTAATGCAACGAATTTACCAGAGAGAATATACCTTCATAATTTTTTAAGAACAATTAACCAATGGGAAGCCAGCAAACGGCAGCCACCAGCCAATCACGCCTCCTTAACAACGATTAAACGACTACACGGTATTTTATCAGATTAAACGGTCTCCCTCATCCTTCCATCTTGGTTTTTACGATCGACTCACCTGATATCTTGTTTTCCGCAGTATAACGAACGTTTGCAAGAACTGCATTTGGTAGGCCTAAACCAATTTCTAAACGTATACGACGTACCTGATAGCTAAATGGCACATTATTTGAATTTCCGGCGACGTGCTCTTAATCTTTGGTAACCATGGTTAGGTTAGGTTAGGCCTAACGCCGCTACTATGCGAAGCTAAGGCGTAGCGGTAAAGGCAACCCACAGTACGTCAATATTATGCGGTACTTGAATTAACCGGAAATAGTACAAAATAAATTAATAATAATTATCGCAAAACTTAGTATTGTTACAGAGCATATTTTAAATCTAAGAAACAACATTTTCATTAAAAATAAAATACGGTACATATTTACTTTGGTGAAGCGCTGTGACAAGCTACTTCATCCTATCACGGCGATTACTTTTGGTTTCGGTAAATTTGCGACGGATTGTAAGGGAAACAAAACTGCTTTATTAATGAAAGCGGCGGTAGAAAATACCTATCGTATAAACACTAAACGAACCAGTAACTGCATCTGGCAACAATTTGTACACTTTCATCATTTCGTGCATACAGGAATTTTGCATTCCAGCAAGAAGCCACTGCCGTATTATGCAAGTTGAAGTGACGTTTAAAGGAGACGGTATATTCTCGTTACAAATACTACTCGAGCGTAATTTAAGTATCGATAAATTTTCTCAACTACTCGTTACATTCTCAAGCTGATAAAAACACTTCGCGTAAGCACTCGGTAATTTTTCAGCTTCGGAATGCAACTCGTGATTGAGAAAATTTATCGATAAAAAACTACGCTCTCGTGATATTACTACTGATAAAATGTTCGTGATGGCTTATCTGCACGATGTATTTGCATGTGTGATAAATCCAACAGTGATGAATTGTTAGTGCTGGATTGTCCGTACGATATATTCGTACAAACTATGAATTCACCGTTGATGAACTGATCACGATATGGATTACCTGTGGGATGCTTTTATACAAACAAGGAATTCAACAGTGGTGAACTGTCCACAATGGGTTGTCCATGTGATGATTTGTATGTACAAGCAATGAATTCTGCAGTGACGAAAATTATTTGTGTCACATGATGATGCCACTAGCGATTAATTGTTTACCATGGGTTGTCCGTGTGAAGTATTTGTCCACGTGGTGAATTCATTAATGAGTAATTGTCAGTGATGAATTGTTTTGCGTTGGATTTGGACAGATGATGAATTTATCGGCAATGAATTATTGGTAAATGAACTGTCATGAAACCAGTTGGAAGAGTGTCTTAAAGCAGCTTAATGCCTCTCGTTCGTAACAGAATGATTCATCCTAAACGCTTCCGATTATTTTAGTCATCATATTAAAAAGAGATTACAGTCACTTAAAAGAAAATAATCAAATATCAAAATTACTCACCATACGTGCTTTCTTTGTGCTTTTTAACAACTGCTAACTTATCATTCTGAAAATCACACTGAACAATTTCAGTGCAGGCAAAAGGTGCTGATTCACAGTCACATTTAGGCTGCGGTCCATTCTTCTTTTTGCAGACTTTGAATTGTGTATCTTTATCACACTTGTTGGCGTTGCCTTTTGGATCCTCCCAAACGGTGCATCCTTGCCATTCCCAATCTACAAAAAAAAAAAAAAAATACTTATCAAGTATAATATAATATAACAAAAACGTCAAGAGTGCCGTGAAAAAAGGGTTATGTGATTGAAGTTTTACTTTACTTGTTAAAATGTACACGAATAAAAATTGATGAATTTTAATTGAAATAATCAAATGTACGATTGAGAAAATTGCATCTGTTTAAGTGCTGTGTGCTGTACGTTCAAAATATATGATTGCTAAAGCACAACAGCACTTAAACAAATGCAATTTTCTCAAATGTACATTTGATTATTTCAATTAAAAATCATCAATTTCTATCCGTGTATATTTTAACAAGTAAAATGAAACTTCAATCATATAACCCCTTTTTTCACGGCACACTTGACGTTTTTGTTTGTAATCCGTGTACCGTTTTTACAGCTATGGCGTCGTGCTACAAAGGTTTATTCATGCAGTCGATTACAACATTCTATCGTTTCTAGCTGCCAATTTCGAGGCCAACGACCTTAGTTTGAATTAAAACTATATGGTGTTTAGCTGAAACACGGATTCTTTCAAAGGGTGAGAGTTTTAGCAAGCGTTAACCGCACCCACACGAATTCTTTCATTTTACTCTTCAACTATCAACCTTGTAGCAAAGACATAACACGTGCACAAAGAATGAATCTGGCGTTTGCTGAGTGGCAAAGTTCCCTAATTAAAACAATGGTTAAAACAATGTAAAACAATTTAACTCCGGAATGGCTCGGCCAATTGAAAAAATGTTCTCTGTGACGATGAAGCCGAAGGAAATTTCTGGCTTAGGTCACGTTTCAGATTTTAGGTAGGTGCAATAGTTTTTTATGAAACCGTGTCACACAAGAACAAGAACAATAACAACAACAAGTGAACAGTTTTCACATTTTTGTGTGGCTCCCTACACTTACTCTTGCACAGAATTGCATAATTTTTGGTATAACTATACCCTCGATACCTATCTATTATCTGTCCAAGTTTGGACAAAATATATTGAATAGGAACGGAGATATTAATAGTTTTAGTTTTGCTGGAAAGAGGACTTCAGTTATATACAACGCTGTGTACGATAAACTAATTTCTCTTTAGTTTACATGGTATATCCAGACTAATTATGACACGCAATGTAAAGAAGATAGACAAAATAACGAAAGACGAGCGTACTGACCAAACAGAGAATTTAGAAATTTCGCTTAGGTCCAATTGATATTAACACTGAGATATACTATGTATCGTTTTTAACTTTCACTCTGGAAAATTTCTATAGTTAATACCGGTAGAGGTAAGTTGCAATTTTAATCAACAACAAACAAGGGACACCATTTAGCAATAATTGTTTTGTGTTCTTTTTGCAATGGCTCCGCAATAACCATTGCTCAAATGAGTGTTTATCAGAACGTTAAAGCTGTAAGACAGTTTACAAAGGCAAGGTTCTGGGTAATTTTGCGAGTTTCCAATTCTTTCCAATAGGTTCCAAACCTGATGTTACAATACACTTCTTGGGAGGATAAATGGGGACTCAGAAGGATGATGTCCTTCTATTTATGCTAAATCATTAAGTGTGGGATGGAATAGCCTAATGTAGTACATGAGTGGGAGTTCTTCTAGAAATTTTTAAGATTGTACATTTGACTAAGGATGATTCTACTTGTATTTTGATTTGTTTTTTCCATGTTTTTATTGCAGCTTTTATGCATGTTAGGTGCTCTTTTAATTTCGTACTGCTTATAAGTGGAGGATGCGTTCCCTTTTATGTCCAATACAGTTTCTTTGCTGCATAATAGAATTTATTATTATTATTATTATTGAATAGTTTTAAACAATAAAAATAAACAAATTTTGTATAGCATGGATTGAACGTTTACTCAGGTATGGAATCGAAATTTATGGTTTTGCATCAGACTACATCATACACAGATTACAACTCTTACAAAATAAAATTGTAAAGGTACTTTTCGGAAATAATGTATTAAAGACAAGAGAAATTTTTAAAAGAAATGAAATCTTAACAATAGCAAAACTGAGAAATCAAACAATAATAATAAACAACTATTTCACAAATTTATATAAAACTCGAAAGCATGAAAAAAAAAAGACTCAGAAAAAATTCACAAAAGTATAAGTTACCACGATGGCATAACAAATATGGATTAAGAAACAAACAATATTATATTCCTCAGATTTTCAATAAATTACCAGATGAGCTATTAAATCACGACAGCATTATGAAATTAAAGCCTTAACTAAAAAGATTTTTACTAAGTAATGATGAGAATTGAATGAAATGTAAAATTAAAATGAATGACAGTGTATTAAGTAAAATTATGTAACTAATGTTATATTATATAATATTTAAATTGTTCAACAATGTAATTGTATATATTATTTATTGTTTTGTATGTTGCTTCTCACACAAGTTCATTGAACTTCGAGTACCAGAAAGCAATAAAGTATTATTATTAATATTATTATTATTATTATTATTATTATTATTATTATTATTATTATTAAGTACTAATTCTAGTTATGTTTTCTTCTTTTTACTTCTTTAATACCATACTCATCCTTCTTCCTACTTCTAAAAATATCTTTTTTGGAAACAATCATTAAACATTATGACTATTTTGATCCATAAAATATGATGAACAACAGCACAGAGCTGCCTCACATTTTTTAAGTCTGACAAATATTTATAATATGACTAGTTGGTAATCCAAATAAAGACAGCAATCTATCTAACCCGTGAAGGTAACCTATCTAAGGCTGGCATACAACCATCTGTAGCTACCATTATCAGATTGCAAAAGTGTTACTCGCGAGCTGCACCATCGCACACCGGTGGTTACCCTCCATTATTCTTCGATAGAGTTCACTTTCCGACAGTGAGGCAACCACGAAGATCACAAAAAGACGGCTTTATTCAAATTTACGGTTCTAAATATCGTTCTTACCGTGGCCACTAAAACTAGAAGAGGACACATCAATAACACAAATACCAAAACAGTTCGAAACTACCGTTAACTTGCAGACTTACAACAATATGTTAAAAAAACAACACATAAAATTGCCTGTATTTGTTATTAATGTAGAAATTGTTTATCAGATTGACCCAGTTCGTCATGTTTAAAAGTTTTTATTTATTTTATTTTATTGATTGCCTTTGTGACGTTAGTTGATATTGCGTACGACTCCAGGCCCAGCCTAATTTTTTCAATGGGCTCAGTGTATATAATTTCGGTGTTCTCCACATCCAGTGTATGTTATCATCCTCTGCATGCACTGCTACAGCGTACGACTTGTTCCCTTTCAGGATGCATTCCTTGATCAAATTTACGCCATCTGACCACTCGACCGTGCTGGTCCAGTTACAGTCTACGCATGTACGTAATGGCGTGATCAACATCTCTCCTCTCATTAATTATATTTACTGAGCCCATTGAAAACATTGGGCTGGGCCTGGAGTCTACACAATCTCTGATAACAAATAGCACAATGGCCATCAATAAAATAAAACTCTTCCCAAACATGACGAACTGGGTCAATCCGAGAAACAATTTCTACATTAATAATATTTACGTATGACGTCACTCCAATATGGCAGGACTTTTTATGTTTTTTTAACATGTAAGTATGTAAGTTAAAGGTTATTTCGAACTGTTTTGGCATTTGTGGAATCAAGAATTTGTAGGGTTGGGGAGGAGAATTTGTAACTCTAAAACGTCCCTATTGAAACGTGTTACATTCATTCCCATTAGTTCCATTCAAGTTTTCAGAGGGTGCCACACATTCCATCTGGTAATTTTTGCTCATTTTTCAGCCCAAATATAAAGTAAACTAAATTTCAACTAAGCAAAACTAAATAATAATTAAATATAAGCAAGTTTCGTTTAGTTTAGTTTAATTTTAGGCTGAAAACTGAGTTGAAATTCCCACATAAAACTCATGGCGCCATCTATAAACTTAGAGGGAACTAATAGGAATTTCAGTTCCCTCTAGTTCTGATGGAACTAGTTCCCTGTAGTCAAGGAGCGGTAAAGTTGGTGGGTAGTGGATCTGCTAGGTAAAACACCGAACTAGTAGTTTTTAATAATGTGATGTTTGTTCATGAAGGCCATCATTACGTTACGAGGGATGGTTTCGAAAATTTTACATGGGATCACAGTAAGAGAAATTGGGCAATAGTTTTGTGGCTTGACTGCATTGCCCTTCTTAAATCTGGAACAACAGTTGCAGTTGATCATACAGAAGGCAAGATGCCAGTATTGAAGGAAAGGGTAATTTTTTTTTCAAGGCCGGTGCAACCTGGTCGCCAATTTGGCGATAGAAATAAGCAGAAAAACTCACAGGAACTACTGGGTGGCTAGGTTTAAGGTGGCGAATGACATCTGTAATATCGGCAATATTAAAAATTATTTTGGAATAAGAGTAATTTATTATAAGCATGTCTCTAACAGGAAGTGCAAGTCCGTCATCGATGATTCTGTGTTTGGAAAATTCTGAATTAAAGGTTTCAGCTGTATCAATGGCTGAAGTAAGCAAACATCCATTAACCACAAGTGGTGGTAATGTAAGAGATGATTTCGATTTGGATTTATAAAATCGGAAGAGAGCCGTAAGATTTCCCTCGTTTAAGACCTTTTTTTCACGGTTGGTATAGAGCACAGATAAACACTGTACGTAAGATTTCTCTGCAAAGTTATTAGGGTGTCAGGCATAGACGTCTTTTACACCACGTAGAAAGCTTTTTTTTCCTGATGATTTCTAACTCTATTGATTAGACAGGTCCATTGCGTTGTTTAGGTGTTGAAGATTCAGTACAGTGCTTAGTACATGAGCGTACTTGCTTGAGAAAGAAATCACAGGCAGAATGTGTATCAGTGAAATTTGTCCATTTCAGCAAACCAATCGATCTTGTCAAATAATTTCCGAAGAATGGGGAAATTTATAAACTTTGTGCTGATATTTATTTTGGTGGATAATTGTTGATTTAAGATAAATGAGACCATATAGTGGTCTATAGCCCCAAGTCCCTCTAATACATTAACACAAGTGACAGCATGTTCGTCAACCTTAAGAATGATGTCGAGGGTATAATCACCAGTAGGTTATGAACTTGACTTTACTCCCTTACCCTCTATTGTGGAGGTACGGGACCTTGGGGTTTGGTTTGCTTCAAATCTCAAATCATCATTACATTGCCAAAAGATCTGTGCTGCGGCATTTCGACGTGCTGCGGTTGTAAATAGGAGCTTTGTTTCGGGTAATTTTATTATTAAGGGATGGGCTTTTAAGACATTCGTTTGCCCACTCCTGGAGTATGCAACCCCTGGCTGGTCACCTCACCTGATACGGGACATAGACCAGATCGAAATGGTAATGCGGCGCTTCACGAAGGGCCTCCCTGGACTTAGAAACGTGGACTACCTAACTCGCCTAGCTAGGCTAAACCTGGAATTGCTGGAGCTTAGAAGAACTAAATTTGATCTTGTCCTCACGTATAAAATTCTTCATCATTTAAATGGGGTTGATCTTCCTTTCTTTGATTTGGCGCCTTGTATTTCCCGCACACGAGGTCATAATTTTAAACTCCCGTCCAGCCTCCCGTCTGGACTGCCGTCGTAACTTTTTTTCAGTCAGGGTTGTTCCAATATGGAATGCTTTGAGGGAGGAAACGGTAAATACTAGTTCTTTACCCATTTTTCGCAAACTGTTAAACACTGAACAACTTCAAAGGTTTCTGAAACGTCCGGTTTCTTGATCTTCAATCTGCTTTTTACAAATTTTTTGGTGGCGAGTGTAACATTCCTTAAATAATCCAGGAAGCGGTATCTGAGGCCCCAAGCCCTTCTGCTTTCCTTTCACCAGTTGGGTGGGGGAGAATATAATTTTTTATAATTAGTTTTTTTATAAATAGTTTTTATAATTATTATTACATTATATATTTTTTAATTATTAATTTTTAAATGTTGACAAATCCCACTATTTGGGTGCTTTAGTTTTTAGTATTCACCGTAGCATACTTTTAAATTTTTTAGCACTGTTTTTACTTTTAATTATACAGCATCATTTTGGGCCTCTTAACATTTCCCACACCTTTCCCATGTCCTGCACGTTTGGCGATACCATCGGGGGCCTTCGAGTCCCTGGCAGGTCTAACCTTGGTGGTAAGGCATTCGTGTCCCCAAACCTCTTACCATCATCCATTCCTTGGCCGTTTTATGTACACTGTATTTCCATGTAATTGTGGCTGGCTGTTAGTGACTCCCCAGTCCTTGCCAGACCCGTTGCTATCGCAACAAATATTATTATATATATATTATATAGTTTCGACTCCTAGTAGGTTTTGAGACGAGTTGGATGATACCAAAGTCTGCAATTTCTTCCTGAAAGGCACTGTGGATGCGATCAGTGGAAGAAAAAGTATGCCAATCGACTGTAGGTAGATTAAAATCGCCCTTATGACGTTCGAGAACCCCTGAAGAAGCACAGATTTAATAAAGAGTGCAGTGTTGAGAACTGATTCCTCAGCATGGCCGTGTGGGATGTAGCAAAAATGAAACTGAGTTTAGCATCAGGAATTTTTACAGAGTGCCTCAACCCCAGATGAAAATTTAGAGAGAGAGAGGGTTAAATCCTTTCGGAAGCTTACAGCAATACATGTGTTCCTATCACGCCGAAAAATGTCAAAAAGAAGCCCATTTAAAACCAGACCAGCTCAACCAAACATTGATCTGGTCAGCCATGTTTCGATGATAAAAAAAAAAAGATCAACGTTATTTTGGGAAAGTAGTTGGTGGAAAGCACACAAATTTGCCTTTATACTTCTAGCATTTAGAAGATCTACAAACAAACACGTCAAGTGTGCCGTAAATAAGGGGATACATGATTGAATTTTCATTTGTTAAAATGAACACGGATAAAAATTGATGAATTTTCATTGAAATAATATGTACAATTGAGAAAATTGCATTGCGTGTGCTTTACATTTTAAATATATGATTGGTAAAGCACAACAGCACTTAAACAGATGGAATTTTCTCAATTGTACATTTTATTATTTCAATGAAAAATCATCAAATTTTATCCGTGTTCATTTTAACAAGTGAAAATTCAAACATATAATTCATCCCCCTTTATTACGGCACACTTGACGTTTTTTGTTTGTAATCCGTGTAACTTTTTTACAGCTATGGCGTCGTGCTACATGCAGTCGATTGTTGCTGGCCACTTTGAAACAATTCAACTCAGCTCTGAAAGCCTGCATCTGCGAAATAAATACGACATTCTATCGTTTCACGGTATTCCTAGCTATCGAGACTGCGAAATTAACAACGTAGCTCTCTCAAAGGCTTCAAAGCGTTTTAGCGAGCGTTAACCACACCCGGTCATCTGCCCGACGAAGCCTTAAGGCCCTATGTCTGCAGCACCCGGAATGGATTCCCAGGAGGTCACCCACCCAAGTACCAATCGGGGCCTATGCTGCTTAACTTCGGTGGTCTGACGAGAACCGGTGTTCCAGCACTGCACGTGCACGAAGAATGGATGTGGAGTTTGCAGAGTGGCATTGTTCTCTAATCACAATGATTAAAACAATGTATAACAATAAAACAATCAAAATGATCGTTCAGGGACCTATAACTCCGGAATGGCTCGACCAATCGAAAAAGTGGTCTCTGTGAGGATGAATCCCAGGGAAATTTCTGGCTTAGATCATGGTTCAGATTTTAGGTAGGTGCAGTAGTTTTTTCGGAAACCGTATCAAACAAGAACAACAACAACAACAACAACACCAACAAGAAGTGAACAGTTTTCAAATTTTCGTGTGGCTCCGTACATTTACTCTTTCACGGAATTCCATAAAAGTTGGTATAAACTTGGGAAAAGTTGCTATTTACTATTTGGCCAAGTTTGGTCGAAATATATTGAATAGAAATGGAGAAATTAATAGTTTTAGTTTTGCTGGAGAGAGGACTTCTATCACATATAATGTATACACGGCTATCGCCGTGTATGATATTATGAGCAGCCAATGCTTGTCCATGAGGACCAGGAGTACAAGTTCCACAATTTACGTCTGAAGCAGGATGTGTAATTACAGTTGTTGTAGACAATATGGATTTGCAGATATACTGATGAAGTTCCCAATTAATGGTGAGAGTTTTTCTGTCAAATAGGGTCTTCGGCCGCTGGCTTTTGGCCTCGGTGTAAGTTTGATTCCTCAACAAGGCATTTCTTACTCAAATTTGTTAGGTGAATGCCATTCCGTGCCATACAATTTCGATGGGCCATTAGTTGGTAGTGAAGAGAGATAAAACACAAATTTTCCTCAATACCTCTTGCTCGTAGCAAAACGTTTACACGAGACACTTTGGTGTCATCCATCGACCTTGGGTTGTTGACGCGAAGGAACAGACCACTAAGAGAGATCTTAGCAAGCGGTCTCTCGTGTTTCACTACTGATGTTAAAGCTGGTCGATAATGGACAGTGGATTAGTCAAAAGGATTTACGGAATACAACATTGGACGTGGTGTATGTGGCACCCAGGGTAGGTCCAAGTTGCGGATTTGTGGTGTAGGTTTGTACGTAAAGATCTTGTGTTTATCTCTCGTTGGGCCATGTAGTTAGAGGGCTGGGTGTGAGGGAGAACAATCACAGTATTAAAACGGTTTAGACAAGCGATTTGTTTAGCGTTATTGGAGACGGATGCATTTTCACCGTGATAAGCATATTGTTGATGTGCAGAACCTGCAGCAATTGTCGGGGAGTGGCAATTGGTCTTTATTTGATTTCGATGGATTGTAACCTTTGGTAGTAGTTTAAAGGCAGATTGCGCAGATGTGCTCGGTAAGGAAACATCGATGGCCAGAAAATGTTTAGGCCGTATGAGTTTTGTGTGTCGGTTTAATGTAGGCACAGGGGTGGGTTTAGAGTTGGGTATGACATCGATGTGTGATGACAGTAGCACTGGGGAACCCTGGCCATCAGAAGCCAGGACAGATTATTTAAGTTTGGACGAGATTTGGTTTAATATTTTCCAAGCCCAAAACTTCAACTGGGGACCGGTGAACTGAAGGAGAAGGATGAATCCTGAATAATTTCTCTTTCAATTTAGCCGTAAGTTCGTCGAATCTAGAGAAAAGCACAGTTTCCAGATCGGCGAACCGATCCTGTAGACAAATTTCGATATGTTTTGAAAATAGTGGTCATACAAAAGTATGGCTTGCGTATCTATGTTACTCCCCAATGTTTTAACAATGGCTGGCACAATAGTGGGGTGAGAGCCCTCCTGGTGGAGAGAGGTTGCGTTTGAAGTGGTCAGGTCCAACTGAAGGGAGATATCACGTAGATCAAGGTCTTTTTTCAAGACTGGCAGTGGCCAAAGCGGTCAGTAATCTCTTGATGGAGTTATTTAGACTCGCTGTGGATCCCAAATTAGTGATGAGCGATGTAGAAAAAGGTGGATGGGTGTGAGATTCGAGAGCTTCGAAATAGCAGGTCCTCCTCCGATCCATAGCATTGGACTATCTCCTTGATTCATGATAAGTTGTCAGTGCACTCCGACGAAAAAAATATAAAAAATAAAAAATAAAAAAAGACGACGATGAAGGAAGACATAATGGCGAATAAACGAATGAAATAAGATGTTTCCTCCCAACCCTATAAATTCTTGGTGTAATTTTTGTGTCCTCTTCTTGTTCTAGCGACCAAGGTTCAAAGGTTATTTACAACCGAAAATTTTAATAAAGCCTTCGTGGGTGCCTCACAGTCGGATTTTTATCCCCACAACCAACAAATGAAGTTTCATTATTGGATTGCAGAAGAGCTATTCGTGAGCTGTTTCTCATGTGGAATTGCTATTGATGATCCGTGAGTAGCTTCCATTATTGGATTGCAGAATAGCTATATGTAGCATTGCTGTTGATGATGCTGAAAGTCCTCGCTCGCCTACAGTATTAATAATGTAGACTAACAAATCTATCAATGTTAATTAGAATATGTCGTGGTCAGAAATGTTGTGGTACCATTCTTTGGTGTGAAACCGTGAAATTATATAGAAACTGGTATCTTTTGCTGAGCTAGCAATGGTGCACCAAACCAAAACGTGCTGGTTTCTGACCATTCCTTCCAAAGTCAAAGCATTGGAAACTCGAGAATATGTGAGGTAACATATAAAAGAATTGTATTTTTTTTTTATAATTATGTTTACGAAAGTCACTTACCATCACCACCACCGCCGCCACCACCGGGATACTCATAACTGCGTTGAACGAACAAACAGAGCATCCAGACAATACGTAATTTCTTCATTATCTTCACGAGAAAAAAAACACAAAAATTAGCGAGAAAATGTATAAATGAGCCCATTAAAAGAAATATTGCATGAAAATAACCTAACAATTCTTGTACATGCCTAAAAAAATTCTTGGTCGCATATGATGCATCAGCTTTCACAGTTAACTAGGCGACCCTGCTCGCCCTCTCATTCTTTTGGCGTCATCCTTGGTTATCACCCAGAGGAGTCATAGATATTATATAGAACAAATTGTATTTGAACATAATTTCTGCTTGCCAAACCATTATATGTAATAAATTGTTCAGGCATATCACTGGCCACTCTTTAGACGAACACAGCTTAAAATGTTAGGTCTTTGTCAATAGTTCAGCTATGTTTTTCAGTTTCATGTGGGAAAACCTAACCTCTCTGTTACTCGTTTGTTTATGCCATTATGTTCAACTGACAATTTTTTGTTCCCATTGTCAACATGTCAAGAATATTTTTTGATGGTGCCTGTTGATAGCTGATATGTATTCCTAAAAAAATTGCAGCTCTCTTCAAACTTTCATACCTAATTCGGTATGAAAAAGTAACACTGACTAAAGAATCCATGCCCAATGCACAATAATTATGGGCCACAAACTTATTGCTGAAATATTTTAAATTTTTTAGGTTGTTGTAAATGCAAACCAAAGGGATAAAATTGAGCCGACATTTTAAGTGTTCTGGTGTATAATTTGCTCGGAGTAGGTTGAGCTACTTTGAGAGAAAAGTTTAAGGTTTATTGAAGTGTCGTGATCTTTTTGGGCATAAAAGAGAGAAAAACTTAAGGCTTTTGAAGCATCGTGATCCATTTTTTGAAGCATCGTGATCTATTTGGGTGTAAACCCTCTCTAGTGAAGTTAGCGTGCTGTATGCAAACACTACGGGATGCTTCTCACAAGTAATAGCTCGGTGTTCACCCTATAAGGCAATTTATCACTGTGCACTTCAAACTCGTCATAGTGAGCTGATACACCACTATTCAGAAAAACAGTTGTTACTTTGAAGAAGCTAACTCACAACCATTGTCCCACAACAACAGAGTATCTTTTTTAAGAAGATTATTCAGTGGAAAAACAATAGATGCTAAATGCTGCACAAACTGCACAAATTGCTTAATAAAACCCAGAAAAGTTCATTAGTCGGATGAGGGCAATCTTTTATAGCTTCACGTTCCGGGAGGGTTCATCAAACCTTGTTTAGTGATTTTGAAACGTAAGAATTTCACCTCTTTTTCCAGTAGTACACTTATTATGGCATAACTTAAGTTTACTGCTTTACAATTTGTGAAGTTTGGGTCATGTTCCATGCCATAGCCTCCAACCAGTACATCACTGGTAGATTGATTCATGTAGATTGTGCCCAAATTAATCTACCTCAATTGATTCTACCTGAATGAATTCTACCTGAATGAATTCTACCTCAATTGTTTCTGTGAAGTAGAATCAAATGTACCTTAAAAACCAAAGCTACAGTTATCCCGGGCGATTAATCGAGACCCGGCGCTTTTTATTTTTACTAAAGTCCGCTGCTTAAGAGGAAACACGGCGGTAGGTCGGTAATCAGATTCAGTCTAGCATTCTCTAGGCGTGAAGACAGACACCCTGACCACTTGGCTGTGGTTTGCTCGCTGTCAATCTCACATTTTCCCTTTGGAGATGATTTTTTTTTTTACGTTTTTGTGTTTGCGTGTTTTGTGTATTGCGTCCCGGCACTAAAGGTGTTAATAAAAATACCTAATAAGCATTGTCTTTTTCTTCAATTCTGCACCGAAGGAAAGTTAATAGTTTTTTTCTTTTTTTCCCCACAAATTTCGAATATGCAAATATGCAAATTTCGGATATGCATTATTCATTACTCATTTCATTTATTATGCTACACTTGTAGGACTATTTACAGGCTACAACTTTTTTGATTTAAATATATTTAAATTGTATTTGATGTATCATAACTTTCAGTTGTGAATCCTACTGCTTGCATGCCACAGGGGCGTACCGAAGCAACTATTACGGCGGGGAGGGGGGGGTGATGGGGGTAATTTTGCCGACAATTTAGTGCCAAAATATTGACTTTTGGCCCTAATACAACAACTCCTTCCCCCCTCTGGTCGCAGAGTTAGGGCACGTTTACGCAATCACTCGCTTTTGCATTCTCGCAGCTAGAAGTTAGAAATCACTTCAAATTACAACATGGCGGCGGTTTTATGTCTGCCGCCTCCCAACGGAAACAGCAAATAACGTGAGTTCAGAAGCGTTTGGGAAAATTGTTACGTCGTGATGAATTCTTTATATTATTGGCACGGATTATAAGACTGCAAGTATTTACTCAAACGATGTCGGATTTAGCTAATCCATTTAGCTAATCCATTTGTCACCTTTGCCATCGCGATTGAGTTCTAGCTGCGAGAATGCAAAGGCTAGTCGCTGCTAAACGCGCCCTTACGCTGTAGCAGATAAAACAGGAAGGCTACATCCCAAAGCAGAAAAAAAAAACAAAGCCTTAAAATTATCGGTGAAAAAGTGCCCTGTTTTCACCGATTCTTTCAAGGCTTTGTTTTTTTTTCTGCTTTGGGATGTAAGTCCATCTGATATAGCGTGGCCTATGCCTTTTTTTTTTAATAGTTGCTTTGCTAAATAAGCACATTTGATTCACATTGCAAAACAAACGAGGAACTGAATATAACTCACACAAACCGGACCAAAGGTGAGCCACTTAATTTTTAAAAGCATTAGTTTACTTCAGTTTAAATTATGGTTCAACTAAAATTAAATTGAAAAAAAAATATTATGAGGCTACTCAAAAACGTGTGTGGAACTATTTGGGGCTAGGATATTAATGTTACAACCCCACCAACTTAAAATTGCCTGCCTTGATTAATTTCGTCTTACACCCAGGAGCAGCTGCTATTTTTGTCTGCCATTTGCGAATGTGAAAGAAAGTGTAGGTAAATTGAACAATAACGAAACTTTTATGAAATTCGTCTGAAAGACATTAGACGACATTCAATATTTTATATCGACGAGTCACTAGATTTGCCGACAGCATTGTGCTTGAATAAATACGGATGCAAACCTATTTACGTTGTCTTTTGGACTTGTATGTCAGACTGACTGAGCGGGGAATCGAACCAAGAACCTTTGAAATCAGAGGCCAAATTCCTACCGCTGAGCCAGACTGACACGGCCGTTTCCTATGGACGTTTCCTTTCGGCCGTGTCAGTCTGGCCCAGCGGTAGGACATTTGCCTTTGATTTCAAAGGGCCCGGATTCGATTCCCCGCTCAGGCAGTCCGACATATAAGTCCAAAAGGCAACGTAAATAGGTTTGCATCCGTATTTATTTAACCAATCTCGAGCCCATTGGCTTTCCGTCCCGTTTAAACCTTGTGCTGTGGGGTGGGGGGCAGGAACAACATATTTAATAATGCTTTATGACACGTACCAAAGTCCTGTGTAGACTTCCGTGTCAGGGGCGTACCGCCCCTCGTACACCCACCCCAGAAGGTACGCCCCGGACACAGCACTCCACACGGGA
>JAHWFP010163378.1:0-31210 GCA_023313725.1 Lithobius niger
ATCCCCAGCTTTAAGAATATCCTAGCATGTCCATTTCGGGGTATGAGAAATATCGTAAGAGCACTTTGAAAACTAAAACCACCATACGCTTTCGCCGCTACGCCATTACCTCTTCACCTTTAAATGGGCATAGGACAGTCCCTATCTAACCTAAACAATCATTTCGGTTAGGATTGATGGAAAGAATATCCTAAGCATGTCCATTTCGGGCTATTAGAAAGCTCACAAGAGCCCTTTGAAAGCGAAGGTCCCTGTCACAACCAATTGAACAAAGGAGCGCTCGTGCAAATTAAAGCTGGTATTCGTTGAAATACGATTTTGGGGTTCAATGGTGCTTTTACCTAAAAGATGTATGTCACCTTATTTTGTAGAGAATTGTATGCTTAATGTTTTTGTGTCACATTATACCTTTGATTTTTTTACGGTTACGGGTTACAGTAGAAAAATTGTTTTTTTAGGGGGAAGGGGTACTCACCGCCTTAGGGGGACTTGATATCATAGCAATTTTTTTCAGTTACCATTCATGTGCGTCTATACCAAATTTCATGCTTTTCACAGAACGTGAACAATTCACCCCTCTTGCCACCCTATTACACCTTATATGGTAAGTGAAGTTGGTCTGTCGCATATGGCCCAATTTCATTTGATGTATCACTAACTTGTCAGCCACGTTCGAGTTTTCCCAGTATAAACATTAACATGTAAGTCTGTGTGCTTCTTATGGAGCAACTCCTGTAGTCATTGTATTTCCGTCACCAGTTGCGCCTTGTATGTTTGCCGCCATATTTTAGTATTATTTGTGGTTGTCATCACATTCATATATTCTCCTGGCACGATACGGCTTTTTAATCCGCATTTTGTTTGACTTCACTTGTTTGAAAATTGGCACACGTTACAAAATTTGTTTAAAAGTGATCGGTTGAAAACGGACACTAACAATAATTCTTCCTACATTTCATAGTGGGGAGTTAGTCTTTTTAACATAAAAGCTTTCTTGATAGAGAGTGAGTAATGGTTTTTAACCCGTTTGACTGTATTTTTAACGGAGAGTTTTTTTTCTGCGTTGGTTTACATTTTTGGGTATTTGATTTACCCACTTAGTTTACTTTTGGGGGAAGGACTTGTAACGGATTCCAGCCATTCCTTTGTCGTGTTTATGGATATGTCAAAGATCCGAGCTGCTCCTTCAATATCTGCTGTATGCCACACGTAACAAAGCCATTGGTAAAAATAAATGCAGGGGTTAGGATGGCAGAATGATTGGCACAAATGTACACGTGCAGCAGGTCTCTGATTAAAGTCGGACCAACTCAGCCCACCCCTGTACATTCGGGAAAAGAAAGGCCCCGCCAATGACACCCTGCTCACACCGATTGCGTCATGTAAAAAATCCTATTATTTCCTAGTAAAACTTCCCAAAAAGAATAAACCCAGTAAATGCTCCTGAAAAGCCAAACTATGAGCGACATAACTGAGAAGTCTCCAAAATAATTCTTCTTCATGTTGCACCACTCCTTCCGAGTCAACACCCAGTAACTATTGTAAAACGAACGAACTTTATCACTTTTGTAGAGAACGTACGTAAAAAATTATGCTATGTAGCTATTATTGTAATCACTACGTGTGAAATTGATTTCAACCTAATAAATTATGTGCAAAACTATCACTTGTGCTGTGATCAGTAGAAACACTTGCTAGTTCGCAGGCAGCAGCGTTTTTAGCAACCTTGTAGTGGGGAAGGACTATATTTTCTCAAGCCAAACAAGACTAAGGTAGAATTTGCGTGTCTTGCTGCCAGGCTCCAGGATACTTCTTACATATGCTGGGAAATTAAGATTCTTATCATTGCATTAGTAAAAGAAAATTCTGCTTTTGTTAAATTAACTAGTCTGGAGCCAGGAAAATCCTTCTGTTGCAGTGCAACAGCTCAGAGGGTACCACTATAGCTGGGCTGCGTAGGTTATGTGATTGGTTTGTTACACCCAATCATAGGAGCCATGTTGATGGAATGATCATGAAGTGTTTTCTTCCTGATTGTAGTCCATGAAAGCAGCTGCTCGACCACGTGATACAGTAGTTGCAGATGTCACAATGATGCAGTGGTACAGTCGTCCACTGTGTGTGGTTTGGGTACGAACAAGCACCTCCCATAACGAAGTAAATTAATTACTCCAAGCAGAGCTGATTTCAGATGTTAATTCGTTTTGGTTTTGGCACCAATGACTGTTCGCATCAGAGAAAGCCGAGTTGTTTGTGCGGAATTCATGGTTGGGAAGGTAGCAATGGGATATCTCGTGCACCACGCAGTTACAGTTCCACCCCATTCTGATTTTCCATGTTGGGATTCCAACCTCGTAGAATGAAAACTATTCTTTGTTGAACCATTCCTGAAATTCTTGTTACAACATTTTAGATGCTTCTGCTTCCTATTCCTTTTGTGGAAACCGTAAAAAATAGTGCTATGTAGGTTTTTGCCTAATAAATATGGGTAAAGAACATAATTTGTGCTGCGATCAGTCCAAGTGCGTGTCAGTTCGAAAGCAGTAGTGCTAAAACGACCTTTGAGCAGGACGGATTTTTATTTCTCAAACCCAAAACTGACTTGGGTAGAAATTGTGTGTGTTATCTTCTGGCTCATGCAACTTCCCGCTCTTTTCGTATACTTTTTTTTTTATGTGTTATACGTATCCTGTAGGAGGATAGTTCCCGGAATTCTAAACAATTCTCCTATTTTGCACAGACACTTCAGGAAAGCGGTGTTTATGGTACCCTCTGACGGGGCGAGTAATCAAAAGAACATTGGTTACACTGGAATTATATTTATAGCAACGAAATTTATGACTTGTGCACCTAAAATTAAAAAAAAAATGATACAATGAGATCGATGAAGTTAAAATAAACAGTGCCAAAGCATAGAATATTTACAATAAAACAGTAAAAAACGGTAAACACAAATGGGACTAGCCCATACCAAGTATAGCTGGGAGCAGCCATGTTGAAAAGTGACGCCATAGGATCACTAGACAATATTTACTAGAAGATAAACAAAAATGTTTTTCCAGCTTTGGTGGAGTCGGATTTTTTTAAATGATCATGGTTCGTTACTGGCTCACGGTGATAGTGTCAGCTTCCAAATGCAAATTTTTCTTCTCAATAGGCTCCTAGTAAAGGATAGAAGTGGTGCTAACTGAAATAAAGTGCTCAATTGAATTGCAGTGCTTCACAACCGCGTATTTGTCGTTTCCCTTGACCAGGGCTCCTCCATGATCCAGTTTGTGGTAGTTCCCCCCGAGCCCTCTTGCACTCTCTGACATTTGCATGTCCCACACTTGAAAACGTAAACAACACCTGGAGTTGAATCAACTTCAGGTCGGGACAAAGAGACAGCCAAATTTTTGCAGGTGGGTACTAACGTACCAGGATTGCTGTAATCAGAAGTGGTATTGAAAGGAAGGGGGGGGGGGAGATGAGGCTTAATGGCGCGTCGAAAGGAAGGGTGCAATGGGGGAAAGCGAACAAGAATGGCAACGGTTTCAACAGGCCTAGATATTACTCTCAAGGCCACGATTGGCGAACATCCTCCGGATATAAAAGATGCCTGCAAAGTATAGTAGGAAAGTCAAGCCCAGTGGTTTAAAGTGGGTGGGCAGAAAGAGGGCAAAATGGTTGGCCATGGATTGCATTTTTCGTAAGCGGTTATGTTGCCTTTTCACATTCTGATACACCAGAATAGGAGGATATCCATTTACGCTATATTTATGATGTAAAATTCTACCAAGTTCCACTGCTGATCTTCACCCCTAGGCGCAGTGGCAGAGAGCCCTCCTGACTTTTCCTGCTAGAATTTCCTTAAGTACTGGGGCAGAGGGTGGGAGGGTTTGCTGGGTTGAAATGGAGGGAGCGAAAAATTTGTGATGACTTAAGATAATGTGTCATAAACACTTTCTTCAGGAACGGTGAACATGTAGCGCTGTGGTTTCATGCTCAACGGTAAATTAAATGGAGGAATAAAATGTCTTGAGGTCACTCAGGATAACCGGAACTGAAGTCCTTGTTTTTCAGCCTTGCTAAAACGTCGTCTACATAACGGGACCAGCAGCACCGACGAGGAATTTGTGAATTGCTGATTTGTGAATCAATTTTGTCAAGAACCACATACACAGACATGTGGAGACGTTTGAGGTGGCTGGGACTCCCTGGACCTGTGTGTATAAGCTCCCTAATAGAGAAAATAGCTGGTGTCAAAGATTATCTGAACAACAGATCCCACTTAGTCGGGGATTAATCCTTCGAGGCCGTGTTCATTTTTTCGTTGTTGTAGCTGATCGGATAAGCATTGAAGAGTGAGGTTCCGGAACTGAAGTCCTTGTTTTTCAGCCTTGCTAAAACGTCGTCTACATAACGGGTCCAGCAGCGCAGACGAGGAATTTGTGAATTATTGATTTGTGAATCAATTTTGTCAAGAACCACATACACAGAAACGTGGATACGTTTGAGGCGATTGGGACTCCCTGGACCTGTGTATAAGTTCCCTAATAGAGAAAATAGCTGGTGTCAAAGCTTGTCTGAAGAACAGATCACACTTAGTCGGAGATTAATCCTTCGAGGTTGTGTTCATTTTGTTGCTGTTGCAGCCAATCGGATAAACATTGAAGAGTGAGGTTCCTGTCTGTGGAAGGGAATAACGTCCTACATTGGCAGGGCCTACCACAGTCAAGAGTGCCATAACGGTGAAAGAACAGATTGAAAGCCTCTCCATCGCAGACTGGAAGGGGGAGGGGGAGGGGCGGGCATTCGTTTCCTTTGAAATTTGGGCCTGATTCCCTTTCCATAGAAGTTCTTATTTTTCAATGTTTATTCGAGCGGCTACAACAATCACAAAATGAGCACAATCTCTAAGGATTAACTCCCGACCACGCTGTATCTGCTTTTTCCGACTATCTTTGACATCAGCTATTTTTTCTATGCGGGAACATATTGCACACAGTCCAGGGAGTCCCAGCCGGCTCAACCATAGCCATGTTTCTTTGTGATGAGGTGCTTGACAAAACTGATTCACAAGTCAATAATGAGCACATTCCAGGTCTGTTCAACTGGATCCGTCATACAGACGACGATTTTGCACGGCTCAAAAAAAGGAACTTCACTTCCGTTATCCTGACTGACCTCAACACAAGTCACCCCTCCATCCAATTTACAATTGAGTGTGAAACCACGGCTGGTTCCCTGCCTGTACTGGACTTACAAGTTCACTGCGACCCGTTACAGAAGAAAGCGTTTGCGACACACTGTCTGAAGCCATCAAAAACTTTTTGCTTACTCCGTTTCAACTCACATACCTACCCTAGTGCTTAAGGGAATTTTAATGGGAGACGTAGGAGGCCTCTACACTGAACTATAGGTGTGGGACCACAAATTTCATATAGATGGAGTGTAAACGGATACCCTACCGTACCAAGTGAGACGACAATATGCGGGTGTGAAGCACTGCAACTGAACTGATTACATTATTTTAGTTAGTAACACTTTTATCCTTTACCACGAGCTTAATGAGAAAATACGTTTGCAGTAGGACGCCTACACTATCACTCCGAACCAGCAAATGAGCCATGAGCACAACAAAATATTTCCCTGCCCTCCAATGCTGGAAAAAACGTTTTGATCAACACTCAGTAAATATTGTGTGATGATCCTTACGACATCACTTTTCAACATGGCTGCGACCAGCTAAACTTGGTTTGGGCTAGTCCCGTTTTTTTCAACCGTTTATTACTATTTTATTGTAAGTATTCTGTACTTCAGCACTAATTGTTTTAACTTCATCAATCTCATGGTATGATTTCGTAAATTTTAGGTGAACAAGGCACAAAGTTCGTAGCTGAAAATTAACTTGCAGTGTACCCAATGTTGTTTTGAGTCCTTGTCTCAATACACACACCATTTCAACGACCACTCGCAAATTTACATCTCTTTAGTTCATGAAACATTTACAAGATCATCACACAACAAAATGATATGATGATGGAGTATACACAAAATGGATGAAACCATTAGGACAAGCCACAAGAATTCAACAAACCCATAAAAGAAGCTACAGTAGTTTACCAGTGTGTAGTCAACATTTTTGCCTAAAATTAAAATAGTTACAGAACATAAAGAATAAATGCTCAAGAAAGAAGGTTAGACATTTATTTTTGAGCCATCACTAACACAAAATTTCTTAAATTAGGTGATAGCAAATACTAATACGTTCCTCCCGAGTTCTTTCACAATAAATTCCTTCATTCACGACTGAACTACAACAAGCGAAATAAAGACAAATAGCTGCTCTTTCTTCATTTTTTTTAATTTGGTTGTTTCATTCGCCATTATTGGGTAAACTCATTGAATGTTTCAGCCTCGTATGTTCTAACAAGGTACGATGCGCACTGTAAAGCCGTCCACAGATTTCACATGACCATGATGGTCGTTGTTCTTTGGGCATATGTCTTCTGCAGTGTCTCTCAAGATCTTTGTAGGAAGGGAAGCATAAGTGGCACACGGAACATTTAAAACGTTCGGTGTGAACGTTTCTGTGAGCTGAGAGAGCAGTGGACGTGGCAAATCTCAGGAAGCAAACCTGACATTCGAATAACCGTTCTTTTTCTCTAATCGCAGGAGCAGGGAATCGACCTGTAACAGAAATACACGTCGTTAGATAATGCCTTTTTTGAAAATAACTTTGAAAGAAATAAAGAACAAGAGGGTTACGGCTAAATTATAGTTAGTTAGGGCCAAAATAGGGCTGCACTGGGAAGAGACAGCTTGGACGATTGGGCCAAGATGCTTCGACGGAATGAATCTTCTGGTTCGGGAACTTGGCTCAAAGCGGCTCATCTCATGCGATGCAACAATATTATAACATCTGATGCGTGATGCTGCAACATCACAAAATCATTGTTGTGCTCTGAATGCATGCGATGAAGTAGCCTAAACAATGTAAAGGTCTTTCAGCATATGTTGAAGTTTGATTTTTAAATTGCGAAATTCTTGTGGAGACCAAAGGGTGATGACGTCGCATTCTTGAGACTATCTTGAGATGCAGCTTGACTGTTCAAACATCAGCATATTACTGAGGCATCGCTACATTGTAAAGTGATTTGAAGGAAACTACTGCTCGTGTAGAGGAAGAAGTAGGCAAAGGAAAGGTTTAATTCTGTAGAGGAACAGGCTTAATTATGAAGCTTCCTCGATGTTTCGGAAGCAGAAAGATGTTCACTAAAGGAAAGGGCAAACACGCAGATTTAAACCGCTAAATCCCACCTTAGTAATCGTGGATTCAGAATGGATCCCGAGCTTTAGAAGAAGACTGGTAATCTCTTAAGCTACCCTGACTGGCACTTACTGGCGCAGACTTTATACGGACCATATCAGTAGTTTTAGGCACCACTGGGATTGAACTATCGCAGGCCATGTAAGATATTTAATTACCAAATCTAGGATCCAACAATTAGTAAAAAAAATGCTAATAAGCAACAAAGGGCTTTACTGAATTATTAAACAACAAATTACAATAGATGTAAGATAAGTGCATCTTATATTCCCACAAGACAGTTAATGGAGTCTAATTGTTTATAAGAGAATTTTGGACTGAATTCAGAGCATGTTCGATACAAAATGTTAGGAACACAACAGCTGCACACTACAGCTGGATAAAAGTCTTTGGCCCGCATTCCGATTGCATACCTAGCCTCGAAGTCAGACTTGAAACAGTGACGTAACTGTTTAGTGCCACTCACCACCAGATTTCTTCCAAACGAACCCATATGAAGTTCTGGTGATGAATGGAACTAAATAGTTATGATGTAATTTGAATTCTGAGTTCAAGATTGACGAGTCTTAATTTTCCCAAAGACTATTTATAACTTTCCAAGCTTAACTGGGTGAGGGTACGGACAAATTCTTAAGCGCTTATATGAATAAAAGGATGGATGTTCATCATGATATGTATAAAATGATGGTTATTCAGTAAGATATGAACAACTGTTGCAGCAACTTAGCAGTAGGCTTGACGATAGTTAGTAGAACAGAAAGATCAGCTTAAAGGGGGATGTTCGCTGCTGCATTGGGAGACGGGGATTCAATGTTGGGCTAGGGCTAGCTGACAAGGTTCGAATACATGGCATCAAGACATTAAATTAAAATACAAACAGTCGTGATGCTTCAGTTGTTGAAGATGGTTCAGTATATTGCTGGCCTGCCTAAGTCAATAGGTCTGGGCAACTCTTGTAAAATGGGAATTGAAAGTAGTGTTAATTTAAAGGTTGGCCTGATGTTGAGGAGCTGTTGTGTTGGTATTGGAGTCATGAGTTGGTGTTGGAAGTTAAGCGAGACGCCTATAGCTGAAATTAGGGACAAGAGGTTAATGGCTAAATTCTGTTAGTTGGGACCAAAATACATTTGGATGGAGAGAGGAGGATTGGGGATGGTGCTGGGCCGAGATGCCCCAACGGAATGAATGTTTCAAGTGTGGAACTTGGCTCAAGCCGGCTCATCTCTTGCAATACAACAATAAGTCCTGATGCGTGATGCTCGCAACATGATAAAATCACATTGTTAAACTCTAAATGAATGCAATGAGGTAGCCTAAACAATGTACAAGCCTTTCAGCTTATGCTATTGTTTGATTTTTCTAAATTTCAAAAAGTCTTGTTTGAGATCAAAGGCTGTTAAGTCGCGTTTTTGAGGTTGAGGCTCAGCTTGACTGCTCAAGCACCAACGGTCCAACACATTCATGAGCTATTGTTGCAGTGTTAAAACAGCATGGACAGTACATGACTACCACGAATACATTCAATGACCTTTTCCAAAAATAAGTCTGCAGCATTCAATGTAACATTTGTGCCTTAAACCACTAGAATCGCATATTCTAGACATACTCAGACTTATAGCGAGTCTCATTTTGATGTAACCAATTTTCAGGGTTTTCTTGTGTGGTTTTCCGTTTGAAATAAATTCATCTGTTGAACCATATCCATTAATACAAACTAATCACTTACATTACTAGGCGTGAGTGATGTAGGAAACTTCATTGCTACAAAGGTAGTCATGTTTGGAACTGAAAGGAGCAAACAGTTTTGGCAATAAAAAATGACTTTAGCCGATGACCAACTTTCTAAGGAGGAACCATAACTTTCAGGAACCATCTTGTGAACCATAACTTTCAATTTCTCAATTTTATTTAGTGTTGTGAGAAACTCTACTCGGATTGGTTATTCGGCAATCATATTTTACCAGCAAGCATAAGTGGCAATTTTTCCTGCCTGATTCAGATCACTGCAGCTAATGAAACCAATTTCAATTATTTTCCATGCATTACAGACGAATAACCAGTTCTTGGACATGTAACTATTACTAAATCCAAGAAACTGCAAGGTTAACAGGAAGAAACTTCAGCAACAACAAGAGTCAACTTATTTAGGCCATAAGTTTAGGCCATAACTTATCTAACCCATATTCCATCTTGCAGATTTGGACCATCGTGAAATACCAACTGTGACTATATATTCAGACAAATATGTTTAGCTGGCCTACTCAAGGGAGTCCCAGTATACCACAACTTTCTGTTGTTGTTGCAGTAAACATTGGATCATAACAGTAAACTGTGAGAAGCATCGTACAAAAATAAAAAATACATCAACAACTACAACAGTGAATGTTTCAGTAGGTTTTATTAAAGCGCGATCAAACAACGACACATACAACACAGATATAATAAACAAGCTATGCAATGCTGCATTAAACAAGTAAAAATATTCCATTACAAGGATGGTTGTCAGTAAAAAGAAACGGTTCACTTGCGTTGTATTTGGACAAGAAACATGGACCAAAGTTTTGTTGAAATGACCTAAATTAGTTTCAAACTGAGATCATTATATCACTATAACTAAGCTGAAACGATTACAATTGAAGGAACGGGCGATGTAGTAATGGTTTTATAACACGTAGATCTGAACTATAGCTTAATTATTGCAAATACGTTCAGCTTCGTATCAAATGACCATTGAATTCTTAGCACTTTTAATGAACGACTTCAATGTTGTGACCTAAGTTCCATTCAATTTATGCTAAGACAAGATAACACTGAACAAATGTAGAAGTTTTGTCGACTGTTTAATGATAGAGTATTTTCCATCTTCATTTGAGGCGTCAAAAATATATGACCCAATTCTTCACGTTTGCAACCTTAAGTCAAACCTTCACTTATATAGCATAGCATGACGTGAACCAACTGATAATTAGCACATATACAACAATACATCGTGGTTGAGTGTGAGAGAGCTCAGCCTGGTTGCTGGAGGTCTGCGGATCTGGTCGAACCCCTGGAAAGGGGACCTTGGCAAAGTCCCCCGCCAGGACTGCCGGCCAGGGTAGCGTGAGAGGCTACCATGCTCCTTCAGCGGCTATGGGAACTATTCCGGCAAATTCTGGACAATCTTTCGGCCCCTACGATGATCGGAGGTTTCCCGGATCGAATCCCCGGGTTGGCACCTCCCTTTACCAGATATTTCTTCTTCTCTAAAAAGTCTGGTAATGTTCAAAATTGAGCCGGTTCAGCCATACAAGCGTTAAGTTGCTTTGGCTGACTTAAGGCTCAAAGAAATTAATAAAAAAAAAAAAAAAAAAAACATGTATATTTCTGCAGGTTCAAGCCATTAAAACGAGCTATGTATTAATGGAAGTTAAAACATAGTAGCTCTTTGGATAAGGCCTAATACAAAATTTTTGAATAGGAAGCTCAATTTATATTACTTACAATCGTTATAAATAAATAAAGGTTAGTCGTAATTAATCATTCACCAAAAGTCACACACTAGAAAAACATACTATAATAATATTCTGAACTACAGAGACATGCTTTGACATTTAAGTGAACAGGTCAACAAAAATCAGTATGTTTGCATTACACTACTAATAAAACACAGCAAGTTATCTTTTTAAGCTAAAAATAATAAAAAATATACGAGTTTGTTAAGACAACACGGCACTTCCTTCTTTTTTTGTAAGCATACTTTTAGCAAGTTAATTGATTTTTTGCTACATGCCAAAAAATGACACCAACTACATACCTGTGTTCTTTAACAATTTGACAATTTCACATAATGATGCCAGAGTAAATGTTTTAAGATACATTTGTGATAGAGTTCAATCAATTTAACTACGCCTAACTCATTAGTTTTATCGAACAACAAACAGGTTAAATATAATGTACAAGACTCACAGCATGCACCAAATTACAACGGGTCTATTTCACACAACGAGTCGTAGACATGAATGGGTTACAGTGACTAAATATCAAAACAGTAATTTAGGCATACCTGGAAAATTCAATAGGAACCTTTATTTACTTCTCGCTATTGGGTGCTTATCTAGATAGTCCCGAGACAGTCCCGAGTCAAGTGTCCCGAGTCGAGCATCCTCTGGGCAGGACCCGTGACATCTTTAGGAGGTCTTGTCACAATTTCGGGTACCTATACTATCCCGCGTCGGTATGGAAACTTTATGATTCTGTCACAATGGGGTGTGACTGGCCCTAGCTACAGTACCATGAAAAACTGAAGACTGGCAGGAATTTGAAAAAGTTTCCGCGTTTTGGTTCTCAGGATAGGCTTCGCCGCTTCGAAGACCATTTATTTGATAAACAATACTGTCTTTGGCTAATTATGTGGCAAAGTATATTCCCTGATCACAAGCAGCACTCGTGTGTGGAAACAGAGGATCATTGTTGAAGCTTGTTTTTGCCACTTGCCATGTTGGAAAAAATAACCATCGGATAGCAGATTGATCAACTTCAGGTTCTGTTGCATATTGTGTGACAGTAATTCAAACAGGATTTGATCGATCTGATTTTATGGTAAACATTGGCTATCGGTGGCAAACTCGATGAACTAAATAGATATAACAAAATAGATATAAATAGATATAAAAAAATTCGATGAGATGAAGGGCATAATTTTGCTGTTAGGATGACCTGGAATTAAATGTGTACATTTACAATGTATAAACTATGTCATGCACAAGAGAGTCAATGCCTATGGACATGACCTGAGTGAATATTTCTTATCAAAACTAGGTTTTTTGGCTAAACCTATGTGAAGCATAGACCGAATTATGTGAAAAATAAAATTCGCTCAGGTGTCTTAGGGTGCACAAGATTACTTTTATTATTTAGACCTATGTGACTATTAAGATGCCATTTAGTTCTTAATAATCAGTGATCTTGCAGGCTTCACCTGAGGCCACGTAAGTGAATATTTTTTATCATTATGCTACTTCAACTAATTCGATCTTTGGTTCGCATAGGTTTAGCCAAAAACCTGGGTTTAATAGGAAATATTCATTCTGGTGTGGAGATAGGCGTGTATTCACTTGTGCGCTGTTTATGCATCGTAAATGTATACATATTACTTCGACGTCACCCTAATACAGTAAAATAGTGCCCTTCATCTTATCAGATTATTTCTCTAATTCATGCAAACTTATACAAACATAATTACATAGTGACACAGTTTATATGTACGGTTATCAGTGACCCAGCTTGATGGCTCATGTACCGTACTGATAATTGATTTGCAATGAGACTTCCGTGACGGCATGAGGGAAGAGAACGGATGACCTGGCCAACTGCAACAAGGTCATTCCATTGCTAACTTCTTGAATATGCATCAAACACCTTGGGAATAAATTAGAAACTTGCACACAATAGATTCATTACCAATGAAATAACTAGTATTCGGAACAGATTTATTGGAAGCGAGTCACATGAAAAATGGTTGTTTGCGACCCCTTACGGTGTATGCTTAAATGGTTGTTTGCGACCCCTGCATGCTTAAATGCCGGGTTGGGTTGGATTTAGAATGTGACGTAGTTCCCACAATTTGTGCCCCATCTTCGCTCTAGGATTATCATTCCTAATACATCTTTGTTATGCAAGGTTCTAATTTATTCCCACAGTGCATAACGCATATTCAAGAAGTTAGCAATGAAATGACTTTCATAGCATTTCAGAAGGTCAGTCATTTCTTGAACAATCAATGGTCACTTCTCCCCTCACCAGTCACCCTAGTTTTGTGACTGTTCACTGATTAATACTTGAATCACTACAAGCATCACAACTGAACTTACCAACCTGTTCATAAGTAGAAGACCATCCAAGAATTGTAATGGTACCACGTGACCAGGTAAAGAGAACTCACAACTGCATGCAATGGAAGAATTTTAATTTTCGGTACTAAATTTGATGTCTTGGTCAAAAATAAAATCCTAAACCCTTAAACACCGTCGACAGACCCAGCTGTAGGTGTTCAAAGTACCGCCATGCTGTAAACAGCTACATGACACCCTCTCCTCCTTTTGAAAAATTTCGATTGGGCCTTCCTCCCCCATTTTCCTGGCATTTTCTAGGACATGCAACGAATTTTTTTTGGTGTAGAGCACGGGTCATTTCCAGACCATCCTACACTCTTGCAAAAGTCCTTCATACTTCCCCCAACTTCCATCCTTTTCTTTATCCCACCATTCCAGCAGTAATCTCGGCAATACTGATTCTCCAGTACCCATGTGCCTCAACATGGTTGATTCGTTGATAAATCAAGATGTAGAAACGATCAGAGGCATTGTGTGTGTCTTTAAGTGTCAAACATGTAAGGCTTTCTATGTGGTACAGTGTAAAGAAGCCACTGGAGACTAGAAAACTTGATCAGTCGAATAGTGGTGCGTTACCACTGCATAATTTTCGTCATTTCATGAGTTGGCCCCCCATCGCAAGAAATGATGAAAAGTATGCAGTGGTAACATACCACTAAAATGACTAAAATAAAAAATTCCCCAAGCATGGAAAGGTGGGAAATGTTATATGTGCTTCCAGTCAACAGAATTTGACTTCCTGTGTGACGTCATAACCTATATGGCGGACCTTTCAACACCTGTGGGTGGGTCTGGTTTATTGTGATCAAAATGTAAAATACAGTACTGGAGATTAAAATTCGTCCATTGCATGTAGTTGTGAGTTCTCGCTCCCTCGTCGGGTGGTACCATTATAATACTTGCCTTCGCTACTACAGAGTAATCAAGCAGAAGACCATTCATTTTCGAAAAGAGTTCCAGTAAAAAAAAGTTTAAGTGAAACCTAACACAGTAGATCTAAAAACAGCTATGTTGGTTTAATAACTCAGAAGACAAAAATGCCTACTCCTGTGTACTCGGAATGGAGGTTTTGCCTTTTAAGTGGATACACCAACATTCGTTAATTTCACCAGGTTACCAGTCCAGCATTTTTAACAGTATATTCGAACAATGAAGGTTGGGCTGACAATGTAGCTAATAAACAAGTCAATAAACAACGTCCACTTTTCATCGTCATTTCTCAAACTCACTTGAAATATACCTGAAGTTGTTATATCACTGTTTTAACTGAGATTTTATGGAAGCATGTTTTAAGGAGAAAACCCTGCAACGTTGGCAGTAACAAATTCTGCTTTGTCCAGCTGTAGCCTGTGAATTACGATAAATGCAAACCACCCTAAATTCCAGTTACGGTATTGGGAGCCAAGTTACCATTTACTTTAAGAACGGTTTTTGGGGTGTGCGGCTTAGTCCATGACAATAATACCGTTTGAAAATTGGGAATTTGAGGTAGTCATTACCTGAACGGCTGGAGAAGTTTCCGATCACCACTAAAAATAAATTGAAATCTCAATAAGACTGGCAGTTCAGCTCGTTCTTCTTCGCAACTGTTCATTAATAAGGAAATTTGAGCACACAATCAACAGCCCATCTGTGAAACAAATTTACGTAAACCACATTTTCAACTGTTCACAAGTTGGACATTCCTTTTTGATATCACTACGAAAACTACAAAATGTCTGCACCAAAATCAAGTCATGTTTGTGATGAAGGGTTAACACACTGTTAATCATATATGGCACCCTAAACAGACCGAACGAAATTTGAAGCATCATGAAGCATTAGACGATGACAATGTCAAAAATCTCTTTATTTGTGGATGATAGATAGGTCTGTGCATGTATCTTCATGTTATATCAGATTTCGGCCAGTGTGCTCAAGGCTTAGGTGTGAACGGCTACCACTGCTGTTACAGCCGTTCATTAAATCTAAGTCGTTGGGAAATTTTCTCATTGTGCATAAGTAAATTGTAGCATAATAGTTAGTTATGGTGCTAAAAACTGAAAAAAGGTAGTCGTGTAATATTTCAATGCAATGATGGAAATAAGTAAGCCTATGATATATGTACATTTTTGGCACGAGGATAAGTCTTTGTAGTGTTGCTAGGCTCACGTTAACTTCCTTAAGACGAGGTAAGAGACGAGTCACCGGCGCATTTTTCATTGATGGTTCCACTCTACGCTATTCACTTTTCCCCTGCATTCTACACCAGTAAACAATAATGCATGCGGCCTTGTCGTGCCTACGTACTACGCAGCCTCTGAGATGGATTGCAAAGTTTAACAACGAGTCCATTGTTTTCCTACACAGTTTTTATGATGGTGTGGTGGCTGTTTCCTACTACAGCACTTCTGTGACAAAATTCAATCTTCTCTACCACTGATACACCGAGATGGACAGTACCTCACCACACGATATTATATCCATGCACAAAGCCTAACAATAATCAGTGTGAGGATAATAGCATAACATGATATAATTTGTTACAGTGCATTAGCTACTGTTCCGTGTTGGGCCAAATGTCTCATCATTGACCAAGGGTTTTCAAATACACCATGGCACACAGGACACACAGTCTTGGCAATCGTGTTGTCACTGGTTGCGCCCCCTCTTTGACGGTGTGTTTCAATATGACGCTGAAGAAGAGCATTGCTCTCGCAGCATCTTCCGCACATCGAGCATTTGAACCGTGCCAAGTGAATGTTGAAATGGTTCGATCTTGCCGTATGCGACAAAAAAGTCTTGGAGCAAATATTGCAGGGAAAACGCTGTTGGCTTGCATCATGCCTTGATGCAGTTGGCTGGGTCACACTTGGCCTGGTCGGCTCCACCACGTAGAACATATCTGTAATTGACAAAACAGAAAAAGTCACGTGTAAATAGCAAGGAAATTTTTGATACCATAGTGACGGTATGCTAGTAAAAATACTTTGTAAAAGATCTTTGATAACAAGAGGGGGGGGTCACTATTTACCCCTTTACTAATTTGTGAAAGGTATTTACACATTTTAAAGTGACACCATGTACGGCCAAACTGGACCGTATTATAGCACTCAACAACGCGTTAATCAGTGAAGGTACACATTTATTGCAGTTACAAACAGTTTTTCTGCATCACTCATAATTATAATAAAATATGTTCAAAATAAGTGGATTGTATTTTTCAGCTTCTGCCCTTCGTTTTTCTTGTTCTGGTTATTTCTTCAGCAATCTTCACTCGAGTAGCACCCTTGTTTTTTTCTGAAAAATAAATGCGGCAAGAGTAAGTTAGATTTCTTAATAAGCTTCACATTTAGAAGCAATGTCAGCACAGATTATAGATTATATATTACAAAACGAATATTTGCAAGCCATCACGTAAAGTAAGCCGAAGTTTCTAGCAATTTCCAGAAACTGAGAGACAAAAGGACAAACCAAAGTAATTTTTTTTTTCGTTACTGGAAACTACCTAAAATTTCGGTTTACTCTGCTTGACACGGCAAAATACTCTACTTGAGACTCTACTTTCGGTTACTCAGCTCTTCGGTACGACATTCGAAATATAAGATGATGGTAAATTCTTCCTTTCGTAGTAAAAGCACAGTGCAAACAATGCATATCTATGTGGCACTAATCCTCATACAGGGTGATCAGTTAAGTTGTGATGCAGCTTGATAGCTAAAGTACTACTGAACGATATGTTATGAGACCCGGGTGATATGATGAGGCCAAAGTGTCATTGATAGGACAAGAAATGGATGACTTTGCGAAATTTTATTCAACTGCTAGCTTCTTAAATATGGATCACATACCATAAGTATAAATTAGGGAACAAAGAGAAATCGCCCTGCATCGCCCTGAAGGTAGGCGATGCTTCCCTGCACGACAGAGTGTTTGAATGGAATGCCATTCTGGGGTCGAAAGTAGCCATTTTACGCACGTCATAGGTCCTGCAAACCTGGTTCGATTTCGTTCTTTTTTTTTACATTGGTAATGTCTCTTTGTTCCCTACATATTCCTAATTTATACTCATGGTGGTTGCTACGTATTTACGAAGTTAGCAGTTGAATGACCTTGATAACATTTAGCAAGGTCATCCATTTCTTGTCCAATCAATCAAGGTGGGTCACAACTTAACTGATCACCCTGTATACGGTAAGTTACTGCAAACGCAGCTTACTTCAATGCTGATTTGTTTTGAACCTGAGAAATTATGTAACGTTTTTTCCACAACTCTTGCTATGGAAAAAAAACATCATAATAAATAAACAGATTGCTCATTAGCACAACAATTACCAGTGTAGCATAAAAATACTTGCTCATTAGCACAGCAATTACCGATGTAATATACAAAGACTTTTCATTACCGTCACCCAGAATTTTGTTACCTATCGCTGAATTTCTAGTGCTCAGTAGAATGGTTTTCAAAATAAGCATTAGCATTCTCGCAGCTAGAACTCAATCACGATGGCAAAGGTGACATTACCATGGTAACAATGCTAAATGGATTACCTAAATCCGACATCGTTTGAGTAAATACTTGCAGTCTTATAATCCGTGCCAATAATATAAAGAATTTCTCATGACGAAACAATTTTCCCAAACGCTTCTGAACTCACGTTATTTGCTGTTTTCGTTGCGAGGCGATAGACATAAAACCGCCACCATGTTGGAATTTGAGGTGATTTCTAGCTTCTAACTGCGAGAATGCAAAAGAGAGTGGTTGCGTAAACGTGCCCTTACACTAAAAACATTTCTACAAATTGTGCACTAGAATCTTTCTCTGTGAATGTTGGAGTGAATGCTAAGGGGAGTTTTAGACATAAACACCTTTCGGAGATATGCACATGGGTAAACTAATTTGCTGTCTTTGGTGAAGCACACTGCAAGGAAATAAAAATTACTGAACTCGAGGTGCTAATAGTAGCTAATTTACGTTGAGCATCAACAGTTTAAAAAGAATTAGACTACATCCAAATCAATTAATTAAAAAGTATTACACAAAATACCTACATAAATTATATGTGTTGATGATATGCATGATTCAATATTTCATCTAAATATTTTCCACACACGTACGTCGTGCATATAACATACTTCTATAAAAATTTTAACTACGTTAATATTTATTTTTCTGAGAAATTAAACAACAGAACGATAAATTTAGGAGAAAAATTTTAAATGCTTTTAAGTAGTAAGTAGCCGCAGCAAGTCTGTTTACTACCCTTTAGTCCTACTTGAACGAAGCAAATAGTCAGCGTCACCCGTTGCCTTGTTATTTATTCTTTATTTTAGTGCCCCTTTGGGACAAATAATTGCCGACAATTTTACGGAATTTGATTTAATAAATTGATTGCAGAAGTGTGGCTATTGGCTTTTAGACTTGTCTTATTCTGCCATGATTCCTTCAAGGCAGTAATGCCTTTTAGTGCTCTACAGCATTGCTAGCTGGCCTTGGGGACAGCTATTTCTTCAGTTAACTATTCCTTATGTAGGGGCAGCACCTGTGACGTCACAGTGAACCCTCCTCTCACTATTTAGCAGCACCTTGGACCCTGTTTTCCTCCTGAAAGTGTCCTATTAAAAAAATTGCTCTGAAGTTGACAGGACAATCTTCAATACAACAGCAACAAACTCGTTCACTGGATACAGTTCTCGTTTGTAGTCCTAAAGTCTACACTTAGTTAAAAAAAACGTAAATACACTCAATCACTCGTATACTTTATTACCTTTTTATCACGTTAAGCACAGTAGTCCTGAAACCGACACGAAACAAGTTTCTTTAACCCCTGTCAGTCACAAAGAACAATAGAAACTTAGAGATTTTGTGAAACCATTCTCAACTGCTACAGCAGAATTGGATTGTAGACAAGGTTACAAGAAAGCATCTAGGGTTTTGCGCATTGTTCTACTATGTTTGATTTGGTTGAAAAAACATTTCCGACTCATAAACAATAAGAGTGTAATCAACACTAATCATTAGGCACACTAATCAAAGCTATACCTGATAGACTACCTGAAGTACGGAAATAAGTAGTGAGATTGTCACCTTGTGGCACCAAACAGCATTGATGGTAGTCATTGCAGTAAATTTAAGCTACGTGCTGAGTGACACAGACGTTACGTGCTAACAAGCTGATGGAATTCCTGTGTATCGCTCTGAGAAACAGAAGCATACTCATTTATTGTTTAGGAATGACGTCCCCAACAAAACACTAATTACAAGATGCACAGTTATAATAGGGGCGCACAGTGCCATCTATGAACATCTAATTATATATACTAACCCCCTCCCCTCTGGAAACTCAAAAAACCACTAACGAAACACACAGTGTAAATACATATAAACGCATGTAAAGTTAATACAAGCATTTTAATGGGATGCAAATAATAAAGCAAAAATGCAGAGTTCCTAAAAAAGAAAACAAGCATTATATAAGGCGCAAAAATTGTGAATAATAACGCTAAGATAAATCATAAAATTATCCAACAACCTCCCTCAACCACTAGCTATACTGGCTGGCTAAAGGTCAAGGTGAACCGGTTTTCTGTGCTCGCTCACGTTCCGAGTGCTTCAAGGAAACCTTTAGTGAAGCCTTACCGTAAGTTTGGGAGAACTACCAAACCAAGGAACACCGACAATAAGTGTTCCTAATATGGTATCATGATGCACAGTTAGTAAAGCAATTTCAAGGGTGATGATACTGTCGCTCACTCACCGAGAAATACTTCAGCGATGCTCATATTCAGAACTTGGTGTTTTCACAAGAGACAGAGTCCGTGGCTCAGAAAAAAAAACAGAAATAGAAGATCCGACTGTACTGTGTAATTCAGGCATTTGAACTTGCCCATACGTTCCCACCTGCACTGATTGGGGCAAACGACCCGTCAAACCGGAACCCAAAAATCGCGTTTCAGGTGCATGACGTGACTAAAAATCATCTGATGTTTGGTCTGCACCTCGTAATGGTCATGGTGACCCGGACTACTTACATAGACGGAAGTTTGACGTCATATGGTAGATTGCCATTTCTTTTAATAACATGCGCTCTAACCACAGCCACCTACAGTAACGGCCGGATCAGATCAAGACAAATTAGGCGAGCAAAAGCAACCATTGGCATAGAAGGAAGCGCAAGTTTGCTTGGTGCTGCCATCTCTACACCAAGCAGCAAAATTTCAAACTAACCGACGAGGGTTCCAAATTCAGTCAACCGATGACGCCAATTGTCAAACTTGTCGCGTCGGTATTTGTCGCGCCTTCTAGCGGAGCATTGTGGAAGGCAAAGCTGATTCGGCCTTTACTGTACGTGGCTGAGCTCTGAGTCAAGGAACTCTCCCATTGTAAACTGTAGCCTAAACACATTCGCTGACAGAAAACGAAGGCATATGTAAACAGGGATCTACTTACTGTGCTGTTTTACTGGACAATGTCTACAGCTGAAGAAAGTATGAGTGTGAAGCTTGGTTCGTACTTCTCGTTTCAAAAAGAGTGTACTTGGCGTTTGTATTGTGATAGCACGTCGGATAGCACAAGCCACAGTCAAGTACTTAACATAGCGGTGTCAACTGCTTCGCTACTTAAGCATCCAGCTTTTAAAACCTTCTTGAAATTATGGACCAGGTTTTCTGCCTGCCTGTTGTTGACTATACAGTACACTTGTTATGTGGCAGCACCACACATCTTCAAATATTGTAAAAAATCGTGGAATAGGCCCATTCTTACTGGGTGTGTTGAGCCCGTTATCACTAAGATTATGCAAAACCCACACATAGCAAACAACTCTTTGAAAACAGCAATAATTTCGTCAGAAGTTGAGTATTTCATTTTATAAAAGAATGGGAATCAATAATCCCTCCACAGGACGCAATACGGGTACAGAAGGACCACACCGACCTATATGGGAGACACGTCACAAGTAAGCTTAATAGGAACTTTAGGGTTATATTGGACCAAAATCTTAGATTTAAGGAAAGCTGCCTCAGCATTGACCACTGCATCTGAATACTTTTTAGTCCAAACCCAGAGTTTTTGGAATAAGAATCTTATTCAGGGGGCCAATATCAACGCACGGTGGAGGAAGAAACTTGTTTTATTGGATCCTAAATTTGGGGGCTCTGGCGCATTGCTAATTAAAACCAGTACTTCTGGAAGATTAGAAACACCATCTTTGTCGATTGAGATACCCAAATACTTAAGCTGGGAACGAATTAATTTGCGTATGGCTTTCTTACCCTTCACACCACCATCCTGAAAGAGGATAAAATGTTATGTAACATAGCATCGTGCTCTGCCCCCTTTCCAACACCAAGTTTGTCCTGGTAGAGTAGAAGGAACGGGCTCTGGTAATGGAATGTACAACGCACTACATATGATTTTGAAAAATTCCAGGGAAAGTAACTAGCCCCAGCAGTACCCTCTGCCACTCAAATAAACCACTACAGGTACTTACTGTTAGGATGGTCAGATGTATAGAACTGTTAACACATGAACCGTAAATTGAACAGAATTATTTAATATTTAATGAATTGCAGATATTTTCAAAATGCGAGGTCATCTCCAAAATGGAGTTTTGGGTTCTACATGGCTGATTGCTCCAATGTTGTTGTGATGGATAAGGGAACTAACTGCTTCATAATAATGTCACTTGTTGAAGTTATTATTCAACGTTATTTCTTTAATAATAATAATTAGTCCCCAAAATAAGGAAAGAAAATTACATAGGATACCTGTTGGTATCACTTACATGCATACCACAAATGAAAGATAAAATATAGAAATAAAATCGTGAGTAGAAAACTCGAGTCATGAATAGTAAAAAGTTTTATCGCTCAGGTGCAATTTGAGTCTTCTACTAAATGTCGCAATACAAGAAGAGGCCACCACTTCCTGAGGCAAAGTATTCCACACACGCCCCAACGCGTAATATAAAGTAATAGTGCCTGCTATTACATCTGGCACTTTTCCAGTCAAAACGCCAAGCGTGCTCTCGGGTGCAACCAGAGTGGACCTTAATCAAGGGAAGTCCTTCGCCCTGATAACTATTGCCCGAATCAACTATTAGTTACAACAATATTTCTTCCTGTGCTGTACTCCACTTGTCGTGAAAAAAAAATGCTTACAATCATGACAAAAATATAGTAGATGAGAATGCAAATATTGTCTTACTAGTTCGGCTTGACCACAATAATTTTTAAGTGCAAATTTTTAAGTTATTGTCAACGTGAACGCTAAAAAAAAAACACTATTAGCAATGTTTTGCCACATATGTGTGACGTATCAGGTGACCAAATAATTTAACCATGACCCGTATGCCCAGCTTATTTGCACTTACAATTCACAGGAATTACAAGTCTGTAAACTTTTGAAAAACACGGTGAATATTTTACAGCAAATTTGGCATTAGGAAAATTATTTCGTTGCTCGTTGGCCACTCCACAAATAAAAACAAAAAAAGTTAATGTACAAAGTATTTATTTGCCCTTTTTTTAAATATGCCAATACACAAATTTTCTAAAAAATATACATACACACATATCAAAGTTTTAACCCAAATATTACGCATGAATGCATAAAATTATTTAAATTTTGGTTAAAGGAACTATGATATTAATTACAATTTCAAAACAATGCAGTATTTAGTAAGACCAGCTACGTCATCCGACCGAAGTCGGGTATATCAGAGTTTTCAATAAAAATACCATAATTTTTAGCGGAACTTCGGACGAAAGTCTAATTGGAAAAATCATCTAATGGGATAATCTAATATCTGCCTAAATAAAATCTGGAAAATTTTAAAAACGGAATATCATATAATGGAAAATCATCTAAACGGATCATCGTATAATGAATAAACGTCTAACATGACATTAACATACCTGCAGTTTCTGATGTTTTGTGTATAGGTACAGCGAGCGTGGCAGCGCCAGCAAGGCGTGGACGTTCGACGACTTTCCATTGTACGAATTTCGTGTTAGGCGATTTTCCATTATACAAATTTCTTGTTAGACGATTTTCCGTTTACTGTTATACTGTTATGCGGTTTTCCAGTAAAACGATTGCCCCTTACACCTTTTAGCGATCCGCCATTTTTCAATTTTAGAACACACAGAAACTTACAACGGCCACTTGCAATCGGGCTGGCCATATCTAAGTAAATGTAATGTTTGGCACCGAAATTTAAAAAAAAGAGACCATTTTTAGAATTTTCATTAGACAACCACCTTTTTGAATTTTGAGGATCTTCGTTTTACGTCTTCAGGTCCACCATCAGTCTGGACGTAACATTTTTTTACACCAAATATTTTAATGTCGCACTATTTTTAGTGCTTTTAAGGAGCAAGGAGCAACCTGAAAGTAAAGTCACAACATAAACTCCGAAGCAGGCGGAGTAACTTTTTTTTTGTCATGAGGTAATCGTATAAAAAAAGAAAACCTTTAATAAACGAGAAATTACAAGATAATTGGTTGAACGAAACACGCAGCATTAAAGAATGCCATTGTGAGAATATAAGATATAATAACCTGAGATAGAACAAACAGTCAGGATCTTCTATTTTCTATAGGGGTGGGAGGAATGTAATTGACGTTTAATATCTGGGATGCCTTCTTTTCAGTGATGAGTAATCAATCTTTTAATCTAAATGGACATCTTCAATTATCAAGCTTCAGAATATATAAACAAGCATCCAGGTGTTCGTTTATATCTTCGCACTGCAGTTTTATTTCTCTTCAAGATTCAGCAGCATTTGTGGGAAGTACATATGAACAATTAACAATTCAGCTTCTCTCATAGTTTTCTTTTTATTTTTTGTATAGCTTTTATACGGTTAATTTGAAAACTATTCGTCTTCTGGAAACCTTTTCATTTTCTACACATCGGATGAAATTTATACACTTGGAATCTAATTGCTTCAACAATAACTTCTTTTGAGAATATAATTCATAAACTCCACGTCTGTGTAGCTGAAATTAAAAACCAATCGCACCAATTTTTACAAATATCTCAAGCTCTGAACTAGAGATACATAGGTCTACAAAGTGCTTTAATTCCCAATATAAACCTATGCTATTAATTATATATTACATGATATACTCAAAAAAACCAATTAACCATTAACTTTCGTCTTCCATTAGAAATTAAATTTGTCTAATACGAGATTAAATTTATCTACTACCATCACTTTCATATATACATGTCTATATTTAACATTTCTTAATTTTATTTAATGGTAATGTGTGTAATATACCGTACCGTTTTATATTTGGAATGCAGTTGAGACACACAAGTTCTTTGGCACTGAAAATGTCTATCTATCTGATTGAATAAGTTCGAAAATCATAATTTATTAGTTACTTGTTCCCTACCAAAATTTTCTTCTTGGGACCCCCTTTTATGTGAGATATAGCAAGTTTAAATGTCGTATTGATTAGGACCAGAAAACAATAATGCACGCCCAATCATTGTCTGTTTTTAATTTCCCTTGCTAGAGAGAAGGTGGAGGGACTAGATATGCATAAAAGCAACACGCCTATTTTATAGTGGGTCTCCTAATTGTACAAGAGGCTGTTAGTCTTGCATAATACACAACTGGCTTAGCTTAAGTGTCATTCTGTTTGTTCAGTCTGTTAGTTGTACATTAGGTTCTGATTAATTGTTTCTGAATGATTATTAATGCATGAATCATGATGTCGGATTAACTTACAACGATATTTTACATTTTTTTGGTTTACGAACGTAAATTCACTAGTGGGGCACAGAATGTATGTGAAAATTTAAATTGGATCTTGGAAAATGGGTTTAAAATTTATCGAGGACACAAACGGATAGGCACCAAGGCAGGGTGGACCCTCTTTTTCTGTTTCACACTGCATGCAACTGAAAAATATTAAAAAGGAATAAAGCAGCTCAAACAGAATTGCCTAAATGATGAACTGAAAAATTCTGTCGTCATTGAAATTGTGCATGTATGGTTTAAATCGACAACACTCTCAATTCAGTGTAGTCTGGTTAACCCAGCCACGTACGTTCTACAGAAAAAATCTCTCATTTTCCCATAAGGTAAGTATATCACAATATTTCCTATTGATCTTGGTGGCGGTAGCGTACAGCTACGACCCTAAGACCAAGTATTATAATGTCCCTGATGGACCTTCCGTGAATGATGTTTTGATAGAAGTGCTTGGCTTTCGAAACATTTGCCACAAATGGAACATTTAAATCTTTCCAGATGTTTATTCTGATGATGACTTAGTGCTGCCTTCGACTTGAATCCCTTCGAGCACACTTCACAGCTGAATACCACTTCCAGGTCTGTCGGTGAATCATGGTAATAATGTTGTTGGAATACTAAAAGAAAAGAAATAAGAGCATTAAGACAGGCTAAAACCTCTTCAAAACCCTGTAGACTACCATGACCTCCTGACTACCATGAACACAGGGATTTTATTAGGCCTATGTATCCGTACAGTTGGAGACCAAGCTCCTCAGCACTGCTTAGCCAGAGCCGACTAGATAGAGAAGGCCAAACGATGGAACAATGAACGTTGTCTGCCTGGTGAGGACCACTACTGTTCGATGCGGCAGCGAACTACAGCCTCATGACAATTAAGCTAGTACAGAGTTACCATGGTGTGGCCTTACCATCTAGTTGGCGCTGGCATTGCTCTGATTCCCAGGAAACGTTCACAAAGCTCACACTTCGACCTTCGACTTGGCATTTATGATAAAGCGACGACAGAAGGTTAGGTAGTCAAGTAGTTAACTGTAGTATGTAATGATTATGCTAATACGTGTATCATAGGGAAGATGATCAAATTTGTCAACAAAATGATTACAAAAAAAAGAAGCAAGCAAGGTTAATTACGTCTTAGTCACTCATGAAGAAAAGAAATGTTGACAGTAGTTTGTAATGGTAGAATCAGGGTCGGATTGGGGGGGGGGGAGATGAGGCTTAATGGCGCGTCGACAGCTTGGTCATTAGCGCTAACCTCAGCGGATTGGGAGGGGTCGGGCCTCTCCGGGAATGCACTGTAGGAGCCTTGGGGCACTTCGTCGGGGAAAGGTAAAGCGCCTCAAGCTAGTATATACACTATGTATCAGAAGTCCTGAAACAGGTAGGCCTATATCGTATAGGCCTGTACAGTGTAGGCCTATACGATGTACTCCTATACCATATTAGGCCTAAGGTGTACAAATCATCAAACTATGAGCAAAATATGCACCTAATGGAAGTAGCAATGGGGAAATCACCGATTCCAGGGCCTTGGACTCAAACCCAGGACTCGAACCTAGGACTTTCCTCTTGGTGTAGTATAGGCCTATACCATAGGCCTACCTGGTTCAGGATTTCTGAGACATACTGTATATTTAAGAAATCTGCGAGAATTTAAGACGTATTCCTGCAACTTAGACATGCAATTTTCATGGGAATTTATTTTTAAAAAGTTTCTTTGAACAAGGGCTTTAGTGCGTGTGGGGGAGGCTGAGGTGGTCCAGGGCGGATACCTGTAAACTAGCTTGTTTTAAAGAAATCATCGTGAATTTCAAAAACGCCTTAGGGTTGCAATTTTAATACAAATTCATTTCAAATTTTTTAATAATTTTTTTTTAATAAGAGCCTCCCGTACAGGGGGGCTCCCCGGGCATCCCCGGACGACCCAATCCGACATTGGGTAGAATTAAAAAAAAATATGCAGTCATTGAGGTGTTTTTAAAGACGAAACGAAAAAAAATGATAAAAAGTAAATGCACAACAACTTCATAAGCTGTAATAAAGTTTGGAATTAATAATTCCATGATTAAACAACACAATGGGGTTGGTTCTTTAAGATTCACATATTTTTTATTGCATTTTTGTTACAATCAGATGGTAGATCTTACGGTTACTTATAAAACGAAGTTGCTTGGTTAGCAGAATGCAAGGCTGCACAGTGGCGTGACAACGTTGCCTGACTTTCGCAGCATCTTCCGCAGAAAGTGCATTTGAAACGTTCCTCGTGAATGTATTTGTGATGTCGCAGGGCGTCCAGGGACTTGAACACTTTGCCACACAACTGACATTGAAAAAGACGCCTTTGTCCATAGCCTGTTTGGTTATACTGATAAGTTTCTGAAACAAGAAAAATACGGATTGGGGACGCTGTAATACGGTCTTTTATTGCTATTTCAGGAACGAGCTTTTGTAGTAAGAATTGAAACTGAGAGAATTACGACTTAAAAATTATAAACCTTTACATAAAGACAGCATACTATACCATTTACCATGCGCTGGTTCACAACTGATCCATTAAACCAGCGATTTCACTTCATCAGGACTCCGTTCATATATCGAGACAAACAGTCAGGCAGTATTGTTTAATATTACTTTTATTATTATCAGTAGCTATGTGGAGCACAGTAAGCGAATTTAGGAAAATCTCATACCGAACACTCGTCTAGCACCTGTTTAAAAATGCTGGACCTCCAAAAAATTTACCGGCCCAAAATAAAACTTAATTGTAGTATTTCTTTTGCTGTTTTAGAGGAACTGCAATTCTGATACAGAATGGCTTACAAATAATTTACGTAGAGCTTGTTGGGACCAACCTATTATCCTTGCTGTAACTTCAATTTTCAAAATGCTTACACTTTATTTAACGAATATCTTGAATTAATAAGCTTTGTTTACAAAAGGTGTATAAGTTGTACGATCGCAAACGCTAGTTGTCACTATCCCTTGTTTTTATTCAGCTTTTGATTAATAATTACTGCAAATAATTACACAGTTTGTTAAAATTAGATTGAAAACTCTACTTATTTTTTTTATCTAAAGAGATTGTGAGAGGTTTGTTTTGGAGTTTTCTACCGGCTGTGAGGGCTGGCAAATTTTGAAAACTACAGGGCCTCCAAAAATTTTACCAGCGTTGTTCGGTGCGCCGGTGCTAATATCGCACCCTGGGAGCATTTCGTGTAGGTTTTACGTATTGTGCACTTTACAACACACTCGGCACACCTTAACCTCAAACAAATAATAATAATTGTTATTATTATTCGTCTCAACAGAGGCAGGACGTGGCAGGACCGGAAGGTCACTAATACTAGCCCTGAGTCCAAAAACACATCCACTGCATAGAGCAGTACTGTTGGCCAAATGCAATTTTAAAAAGCGTAAAAATTGTAAAAAACAAAAAGAAAAAAGTTTGAGAGCATAACATATGCTTGGCAAGGTTGACACCAGCCAATTTCCCGATGATGGAACCAAAAGATGGTACCATAACATGCTCAACTTTACGATATTTACACTGTTATTACTTCTATTTGGTTTCATGGCAGACTATAGTTATATTTTGTTTTTCGTTGCTTCATTAAAAATTGTTAACAACCTATTAAGAGCTTTAACGAAGGTACTGAACTGTCAGCAGAGTTGCAAATCATTATGAACAGATGAAGCTTTATTGAAAATTGCATTCATTATAAACCATTCCATTATGCAATTTACCTTAAATTGTAAGAAAACACAGTTTACACTGCTAAACTGTTGCAGAACGAAACCGAAAAATACAACGACAGATTAACGAATAAAACTGAAACGAACAAGTATGATTGCGAACACAATGCATACATTAATAATAGAAATAATCCTGTGTAATCATGAAAACCTTAACTGTTTCTATTAAATTTTCGAACAGACTACAGTCTTTCATGGTACATATCGTTGGAACTTAAGAGCTAGTGGGTATCAATCAGTTCAATAAGTGTCAAAGTATACGCATGTACAAGAAATAAATTCTAAGTAAAGAATCTTAAATGCTTGTTCAAGAAATGGACTTTAAGTAAAGAATATTCAATAAAGTCTTGAGCACAGGCTGGGCACTTTGTGGGCTGATTTCTTCTCATTTCTATTGGCATGTGAGTATCCAAATGACCTTGCAATAATGCATTGCTTTCGACACATTTGCCGCAGAAGCAACATTTGAACCGTTCTGTGTGAATATTAAAGTGATTTTTGCGTGCAGCCGTTGACTTGAAGGGCTTGCCACAAATCTTACAGGTAAATGGCGGCTGTGTGACCACGGTGTAATCTGCAAGAAAGAAGCACTGAATTAAAATGAATGCCGTACATTATACGTTTAGCTTTTAAGCATAGTTTGGCTTGCATAGGCCGATTTGTGTCGAAACTCCGTAAAAGATTTCTACTTAAAACAATCTATCAGCACAATACAAAGTAAGTAGCCAAATAAAAGCTTCATATTGCCAAGTAACAAAGCTTTATTATTACAAGAGCCATTTATGCGATAATTGACAATTTAAACATTGAAAAATGATAGTGTATTCTGTAAACCAGTTGGGATAAAGACGACATCAAAGGCATTTCCTCTGCTAACTAAACACACTGAGCCAATTTCAAACCAATTGTACAGTTACTGAACCTTCGTAAGCTCTACTAATCTATTCGCATCATATTTTTTAAATAAATAAAGTATTCCACAAAACTGGCTTAAAAAATATAAACCTTTCAGATGAGGTGGGATTGTAGCATTACCATGTTTCGATGCAACAAGTAACCCATTCTACTAAACGAGCTAGAGTATTACTGGCATTACAAATAGTATTCCTAATAGTCGTAATGACTTACAGTTATTATAACCACTATTCCTGGTATATTAGTCTTAATGATATGACCCAATAGACTGAGACTTTGAGCTACTCAAACCATTACAACTGCTGCAAGATATGAGACATTACGTGAGCTGCCGTTAGACTAGTTTCAGTATTGCAATATCGACTGCACAGAAAAATCTTTAGATACCGCAGGTACTAAGGCCAGGTACTACCAAAAGTGGTGATTTACAGGCCCACAAATTGCTGGCCACAAACAGGATAACTTACACAGTACTTCTAGAAAAACGAAGTGAATAACCAAAAAAATGCTATAATACTCCCATTGAAGAGGGAAGGCTATTGATGATGAAAATATTCCTTAGTAAAAATTGTGTAACTGTATGGTTACTGTTACTCACAGATGGCTGATAAATATACTTGGAACATATGTCAAGAATATAAACATTCTTATAAACAAAAACACTGGTAGTACTTTTCAAGGACTTCCTCAAAATTTCCTGGACTCCTAAAGGTTAACACAGGAGTCTTAGGCAGACATAAAAACCAGAACAATGGATCTCCATTTTTTTGGCGAATCAGTTTATTGCAAAGTATCATACAAGTAAATTAAAACCACAAACACGAAATAAAAAACAATAAATCACGAGGTAAAGAGTAAATTAGAAAACTGTTTGTACCTGGGATTTTTTTTCCAACATTAAAATAATATCACTAAAATAAACAAGAAAGACGAAGCATTGTATCAGTCTGGTCTGCTTCATTTTACCATAAACATGAACAGTTGCATTAAACCTTAATCATATATATATACAAGTGAGATTCTATTTAACGCAAAGCAGCCGTGAATAAATCTGGATTTGGCTGAAATTAGGGATGGCAATGAATTGAACAGTGAACTTAACAATGTCAACAGTGACATTGTTATTTTTATCATCATTGAACAGTGAACAATGTCAGTGGCCCCAGATTTATATCTTTAAAGAAGTAAGTCATACAAATTATTCTTGAAGATTACACCTAATTACTGTTGAAGGTTACTTGTAATAGTGAAACAGTTGCAGGAGTTCATATGGCTTACCAATTTGAGTTTTTGGCTTTTCGTAACCAGATTAGAAGTATGAAGTTTACATAAAAACAGCTACAGAAAAAATTACGGTTTATTAATACTCCATAAATATTTAAAAGCACTCAAGTTCCAACGTACAATCTTATGGAAATTTAAATACACAGTCAATAGAAATGAAATACAAGAACCACAAAAATGACAAGAAAGAAAGAGTTGGAAAAAATCAAAGAAAATCACAGAAAACCCTCCATTGTACCCAAGTTATAAAACGCTGAAGAATAAACAGAAACAGGGCAATTAAAACAACCTTCAACTCAAAAGGTCATCAAATCATCTA
>JAHWFP010163383.1:0-10043 GCA_023313725.1 Lithobius niger
CCTGGGGCGTATCAGGGATGGCGTGGGAGGGCGCGTAAGTACTAAAATATTGTTATAACCATTGTTAGTATTGTCGGCATCGTCTCTGATTGGACAGCCAAAGTTCGGACAATGACAACGTGTAAACTGACGTGCGTGCCTAGACACACACTAGTGCATCACGCGAATCTAAACAACGTTGCAAAGAAATTGTATTCACGTCCAATTCACGAAAAATAAACCAACTGTAAAAATAAAGCAAAATAAACAAAGCCAAAAACTGGTAAGGAGGCCACTAAGTTGAGAGTGGTTCGGCCCTGCAAAGGAGTGATATCAACACACCAAAACTAACTAAATATTGTAATACAAATTACAACAAAATTAAAACCAAACCAAAAACCCATAAATAGGTGACTAAGTTGAGAATGGTTCGGCCTATAGGCAAAAGGTAGTAGCACATTTTTGAAAACCAATTTCTTGTTGACGTGGCACTTTATAGTACACATCTGCACAGTAGTGGAGTTGAGCCAATACACAATTTTAAAAAAAGGAGTGATATATTATATCAAAAACCAAAACTGGTTAAAGGGGCCGCCAAGTTCCGAATGGTTCGCCCTTCAAAGGAGTGATATCAACACACCAAAACATTCGCCAACTTAATCGCACCGAATACTACTTCGGACGTTAAATGAAAACTTGAACATTGCTACCGAAAATAGCAATGTTCTAGTTTTCATTTAACCTCCGAACTATTAAGCAGTGCGATTAACTTTGCGAATGTTTTGGTCTGTTGATATCACTCCTTTGAAGGGCCGAACCATTCGGAACTTGGCGGCCTTTACCAGTTTTGGTTTTTGATATGATTAGGGCATCTCGTGAGAACTATCATATCAGTTTATAAATAAATCGGTTACTAACACATTTATGGGAGTATGTAAGAATTTCCAGATTTTGTATTTATATCGTAACACTTTTATTAAATTATTTGCGAGTCTTTTTTTGTCGCTTACGTGATGTAGCCTATCACTTCCCGGGTGTTTCGGTTTCGTTTTTTTATACGCTTCAGTTTGAAGACGGTCGCAGGTTGTGTCTCCATAGACACGATCACAGATGTAACAAAGTCTTTAATTCACGTACTATTAAGATTATCGTAGATGTTTATGTCACAGGTAAATTAGTTTTACATCCATATTTGTTATGTATTTGTATTTATCTAATCACACATCTTTCTGCCGCTGCGCTATTGAAAGGCAAGCCAACTTCCGGCCAAGCTTTCCTCCGTTACTCGTTGGCTAGGTTGCTATAGAAACTCGAATGCGGTACACGCTAAGACTACTTCGAGTGAAGATGCATTGCGGACATGTAAGTAGACTGGATAGTGCCTGTGAAGAATATTTATTACGTTGTAATGCATTACTTACAGCTGCAATAAACGAATCGGACATAACGACCAATTCTATCGCCATTTGCAATAGCTTTCAGGACATGTTTCAGGTTAAGGTTTTTCACTAACTTATTTTAGTTAGCACCAGCTTCTCTTTCTTTAAAAAGAGATTAATTAAACCTTTTTAGCACGTTGAAGTATGCAATTCTGGTTTTAGTGTGGTGCCGATTAGTTTTGATTCCTGCTTATTTCTTTGCACAAGAGCGCTTATCACTTATTTATCACCCACTTGGTAGACGATTACTAATGCTGATCAGAATAAGCGGGCTGCAATTGGCTGATACACCAAAAATAACCTTTCCTATTTATTAAAAAAAAAAACGAGGGAGACACTCAGTGAAAGTCGTGGTCTTATCAGGTCTTTCAATGCAAGTCAAGCATAGTGCTCGTTTTGTGAAAAGAAAATAAACAAATTCCCTTTTGGCGTGCGATGCTCTACCTTTGGCCCAAGCTGATGCAATATGAGCTACTCGACACAGAATCAACCGACAGTAACACAAAGATAATAAATATTTGGAAATTTAAAGAGGCCATCACAACAAACGATAAATTGGGGTTTTAGGAGGTAAAAAGAGAAATGGAGATGAGGCAAGAAAATGGTTTAACAAGGAAAAGAAGAAAGAACGTGTTTCGGCAGAACGGAAAGAGGGATGGGTATGGGCTGGAAATGCCCGAAGCACGACATTCGATTATAGAAATTGGTATTCGAGGCACGTTGAACCGCCGTACGAGCGCCTTCATTGAAAACGAATTACGCCGCGTACCCGGCCAAGACCTAATAGTAACGACGTCGGGGGTATGGCTGAGTGAGGGCGGTATTTGGCTGAAAACTAGGTTTTAGCCTATCTTACTTTTATATTCTAGCGATCTAAAAATTGAGTCGTTGCGGATGTTGTTTCTGCATTATTTATCAAGATGTTTATTTATTCTCGGCATCTTCTTGTCCTTACTCCCTTCTGACCATACTAAGTGGACGATGGACTAACCACTTTGGAAAAAGGACGAAGACCGCCCTGTTTGTTAGTCCAAACGTGGGTCCAGTTCGTTACGAGGCAGAGAAAAAGGATCGAAAAGTTGTAGAATTTTGCTTAATAAAGGTGAGAAGCTGGAAACAAAACTGTGTAAACAAGGGCAAGGATGCTTTTTGCTTTAACTGAAAGCCAACGCTACACAAACAGCTAATAGAGCTAGAAATTATAATAAAAAACCACTTAATCTGAGGAAGAGAGAGTGAAAAGCATGGATACATAGAATCAAGGAAGCGCTACAGAGATGCAGCTGAACAGCCACGTGAATCGTAGATATGACCGAAGAGCCACAGAGAAAAAACTCTAGCAGATGCAGGTGAAGAGCAACGGAGAACAATATCCAGTAGATGTGGCTGAAGACCAAGAGAGAAAGAACAACCTCTAGCAGACGCAGCTGAAGAGCCATAGCGAACAAAATCAGCAAATGCGGCTAAAGACCCGCAGAGAACAAACTCCAACAAATGCGGCCTGAATAGCCCAGAGAACAAAATTCAGCAGATGTGGCTGAAGAGCAACAGAGAATAAAATTCAGAAGACACGGCTGAAGACCTAGAGGGAACAACCTGTAACAGACGCGACTGAAGAACACAAAGAACAACGCTAACAGACGCGGCTAAAGAACAATAAAAGACAAACTCCAGCAGATGCTGCTGAAGAACCTCTATTGAAGAAATGGCTTAGTGGGAGAAGCTATTAGATAAGAAAAATGCATAAAATTAAAGTTTGGAAACTGTAAGGTCAGAACTTCAGGTTTGGGTTAGGTTTGGAAAGAAGATCAAGGTCTGAGGGAGAGGGGGTGCTAAATAGAAATTACCCTATTCAGGGTTCACTAGGTTTGAAAGAAAGAATTACACTTAAGAAACCTATCAGCAAGAGTTACCCTGATTTAAAGGGATTGAAGGAAACCAGGATACTTCGGGTCTAACAAGAGATATTACCCTCAATAAGTGTCCAGGGAAAACAGGCCTACTAAAGGTAGTAGTAGAAATACCCCTAGTCAGAAACATCCAGCAGGGGGAGAAGAGGACAAGCCGGCTGGCCAGCACGAAGGCTAACTAATTTCCCTTTACGTTATATACAATTTGGTTACCCCTGATGACCGGTAAATAACAAGAATATTCCTGGAAATGGAAAGTTCTATAGTTCTAGACGACGGAAACCATATGCAACAAAGCGCAGCATATGCTAGTAAAGCGACACAGAGAACAAACTTCAGTACATGCTGCTGAAGAGCCAGAGAGAACAAAATCCAGCAGATGCGGCTGGAGAGCCAGAGACAACAACCTCTAGTAGAGGTGGCAGAAAAGCACAGAAAAGAATATCCAACAGATGGGATTAAGAATCGCAGAAAACAAACTCCAGCAAATGAGGCTGAAGAGGAACAGAGCACAAACTCTAGAAGATGAGACAGCAGAGTAACAGAGAACAAACTCCAGTAGATGGCGCTAAGAGCCACACAAACAAACTCCAGTAGATGAGGATGAAGAGCAACAGAGAACAAAGTATAGTGGATGGAGCTAAGAGCCACAGAAAACAAATTCCAGCAGTTGAGGCTGCAGAGCAACAGAGAACAAACTCCAGCAGATGAGGTGAAGAGCAATCTAGAACAAATTCCAGCAAATGAGGCTAAGAGCTATAGAGAAAACCCCAGCAGATGAGGTTGAAGAGCAACACCAAACAAACTCCAGTATAAGAGCTAAGAGCTCCATGGGGACAAGAACTAAGCAATACAATGGAAATACTGTAATTCCAAGCCCAAGCAGTTAAATGGTTGCGTAAACCATGTTAAATAATTCGACTTCGTTAAGGAACTAATTGACCTAAAAAAGGGAAAAGAAGAAGTTGAAAACTGTCAGAACTCTCAAACATTACCAGCACCGATTCATTATAAAGTTAACAGTACTTTGTGCTATTTAACTGTAAGCCACTGACACCTCGGAACACCCGTTTGAGGTGTCGAGTATGTTGCTTACACGGTTTGAGATGTACTTTTGTGGCGCACACCATGCTCAATGCGTGTAACCTACAGACCTCCACGTTAAATGGAGTTTGTTGAATTTTTAAAATACGAGCCAACTGAAGCGTAATGCACCTTTCCTGTACCAAAGCAATTAATGTCAATAATCGTTATGGTGTTGCGCTATAAACTTGATATCTCTTTCGTGCGGACGTGCAATTGGTTGATGCAAATAGCAGCCAACACACGAGCTTCAGCTTCCCAACTCGTGAATAATTTTGGATTGTGAAAAGTTGATCGCTGACACACGCCAGCAAAGCCGAGTTGGCAGAATAATTTTAATGAAAAGTAATTAACAATTCAGAACCCGCATTCGAAAAAACTAACGCGTACTTAGTTTATTTAGATCCCGCTAATATCCCGTCTTATATTTTGAAGCATAGTTGGGCACATTTCAGGTACTTGGGAAAAATAATAATGCGGTACAAAAGCTTAAATTGTGTTGAAATCAAGAGCAATGACCCACCTGACAAAAATTAACTCGTGTAGGAATGCGAGCTAAGCTGATTTCAATGCTAAATCTGGCCCTCAATACCGTTGAAAATGTGTAACTAGCTAGCTAGCTAACTAGCTACTAGCTAGCTAGCTAATTCTAGTCCGCTCATCCCCTGTTAATTTCCATAGGGTGATTATTCATCGATAGCGAGATAACGGGAAGGCTTCCAGCTATGAAATTGGACGAATGGCTGCAGTGCGATGCGAAGTGCGTACCTTTTATGGTTTGGAGCGTATAGGGGTGTAACGAGGATGGCGTAGGATGGCGCGTAAGTACGAACGTATTGTTATAACCATTGTTAGTATTGTCGGCATCGTCTCTCATTGGACAGCCAAAGTTCGGACAATGACAACGTGTATACTGACGTGCGTGCCTAGCCACACACTAGTGTAGAACGATAAATCTAAACAACGTTGCCAAAGAAATTGTATTTACGTCCAATTCACGAAAAATAAACCAACTCTAAAAACAAAGCAAAATAAACAAAGCCAAAAACTGGTGAAGAGGCCACCATGTTGAGAGTGGTTCGGCCCTTCAAAGGAGTGACATCAACACACCAAAACTAACGAAATAAAACAAATTACAACAAAATTAAAACCAAACCAAAAACCTATAAAGAGGTGACTAAGTTGAGAATGGTTCGGCCTATAGGCAAAAGGTAGTATAAAATTGTGGAAAACAAAATTCTTGTTGACGTGCCACTTTATTACACATCTGCACGGTAGTGGAGATGAGTCTAATACACAATTTAAAAAAAGGACTGATATCATATCAAAAACCAAAACTGGTAAAAGGGGCCGCCAAGTTCCGAATGGTTCGGTCCTTCAAAGGAGTGATATCAACATACCAAAACATTAGCCACCTTAATCGCACCGAATAATACTTTGGACGTTAAATGAAAATTTGAACATTGCTACCAAAAGTAGCAATGTTCTAGTTTTCATTTAACCTTCGAACTATTAAGCGGTGCGATTAACTTGGCGAATGTTTTGGTGTGTTGTTATCACTCCCTTGAAGGGCCGTACCATTCGGAACTTGGCGGCCCCTTTTACCAGTTTTGGTTTTGATATGATATAATTACACAATAGATAAGGGATCAGGCGACTGCCCACAGCTCCACGCGTCTGGTTGGAGGGATTGCATTACAGGAAAGCTTTTCAGGACAGCATGCTTTTTGAAGGGTCAGCGACCGCCTTGAGTCTTACTTATTCCCGTCAGCATGAACATTACCATGGCTGGACGAATATCATAGAAGTAGTTATAAAGTGGGATCATTAACCATGCGGGGACGGGGAGGGGTGATTTGAGTCACATGATGCGCTGATATTTCTAGCAGCATGAACATGAATGTGGAAGAATCAATGAAGTCATAGTTGAAGTGATATTGAAGTGAACATGGAAGTGATCACTAGAAAGAGGGGATCAGTTGCAGTGGGGGTGGGGGGGGGGGGTGAGGATTTGAGTGTGCTGATTGAGTGAGCGAAGCAAACGAAAATGATAATTTGCTAGCCATTGTGTGCAAAAATTTGTAGAAACTTAATTAGGTCGAACATGGATATTAGGACCAGCTGTGGTGTTTTACTAAGTATACTACAATTCAGAGACATTTACAAAACAGTTATTAACGGGGTTCAAGAGCTCATATAGGAAGTATAGTAAATTTACACTTCTAGCACATGAGTTACCATACCAAACCAGTGTTGCTAATCGTGCATTCCACAGCATTCGTGCAAGCTGACTTCTGATAGTTATTATTTATTATTATAGTTTTCTTAGCAAAGTTTTGAATCAGTGTCGGGATGTTTTTGTGTATGAACTGCTACAGTTACCATGCTGAATTGAGTGCGATGGCCTGGTACCTTACAATGTTAAAGGAGGTCTCTCATATTGCGCTAATTTGTAATTCTGGAACGGACTCTGGCAGGATCTCTTTGATCTGCCCGGTTTAGGCCTACTTCAAGAATTTAGGATGGACCATCTCTCTCACTTTTTGAGGAGCTCAAATCATTAGTTGTATGTAACGAGTGCATATATCTTTCACGTAACACTAATTCTTGAAGAAGGCACCGAATCCCCCGATTTTTTCTTTGAAAGATGCTGAACACTGACCGGCCTTTGGCATTATAAAAATAGGCTTTTAATCCCAGCCAACAGTAGGAGTTCCTTTTGGAGGAGATTTGTGATTATCTCCACTCACAAGGCGTCTGCTATGCTCACTCGTAAACTTGAGATCAACGCGAAAGTGCAATGTTTTACTCATCTAGCGGGGCATGCAATGTAGTTTTTGCCAAACTTTAGTGATATTAATACATTTAGGCAAAAAAATCTTTGATACGTGTCTCGCTCACAGGCTTCTTTGGCTTACTTTTACGAAACAAAAGTGGATAAACAACATTATGTCCACTCTCTATCATTCTTCCACATTGGCACTGAAAATAATTACACCGGTACATCGTTTTCAAACTAATTTAGACCAATACAAGCCTTAACGTCCATCAAGCCTAACTTGGGCCCACTTTAATGATATTATCTTGAGACTGCTATAGATCTCCCACTTTGTCCTATTTGAAGCTTTGAAGACTCCATGCATAGATATCTGATTTTGAATCGATTAACGTTTCAAGATTTACAGGCATGATATGTCAGGGATGGCACTAATCGACGGAACTGAGGCAAAATACGTAGTTACCTAAATCTTATTTATAAGGAAGTGCTGGTTTTTTTTCTTTTTGGACGTGGAATATCAGTCAGGTAGTATGTGATGGCTACTAAGTAACCTCCTTGAGAAAAGCGAATCAACTCCAACAGAGCGAGCGAAGCAACCTTGTGGCTTTCTTTTTTTTTTAGAAAGATACTTTCTGCTTTCAGCACGGTATTTTAAGATACGTGAGCCAATGAGGTTTATCTAATCTGTCTTTAACTTTAACTAGATTTCCGGTCGGTTAATGGTTTTTGTTGGTAGAGGAAGCTCACCGTTGTCCCCCGTGCTGTTTTAATAACATGCATGGCTGGAAAATAGGTTTGATCAGATCAGGTTCTCTTGATTGTTAATGGCGCATCGACCAACCTCTTACGCTGCAACACATTTCAACGGTTGCATCACGGTTAATGAAATACCAAACAACAAAAGTAAAAAGTGATTTAAAAAAACATCTTTGCGATTTACTGCCAATATCAAGCATAATATTCATTTCAAGAACATAATAGTCCCCAGCCTAGATCCAACCCCTTTCTCCATCCTATCCTAGACTTAAGCCACTTGTCACACTAAGAGCTATAAGATCAAATGTTGAACCGTCTTCATTAGTGCGTAGTCCTATTTGTTAAAGCTTGGGGTGCCTTATGATAAGTAACTACTTCTAAAGTCCTACCATTTCACCCATCTGCAACGCACTAAGCTGTTAACTTATACTTTCAGAATGATAAGAATTTAGTAAGTGTACTGACTAAACCAATAGGTAAAGGGTGATTAGATAGGGGGGGGGGAGAGGTTATTGAGGCTTTATGGTGCGTCGATAGCTAGGTCATTAGCACCAAACTTCATTCACAATGAAGTGGTCCACGTAGCCACTGCACTACACGTTACAGAGATGTTAAACAAACCCAAAATATAGACCGTATTATATATCTCTACCTCCTGCAAAAATAATTAAAAAAATTAAAAACTGGACGGAAAGACAGATTCACCGCGCATCTTCGTGGTAGGTCTTGCGGAAGAGCGAACGAAACACCAACGAATACCACCAAGACGATGACAATGTTGATAGCAAGGAGCCGGCGACACCAATGATATTCAGGGGGAAGAAATGTGTAAGATTGATGTGACCAATACGCAAACGGACCGACAGCACACCACCTCTTTTGGTGATTGTCCACCAGCTGAGTGCGATAGCCTGCAACTTATTGCCATCTTATTCGGGACATTTCTGAACATTTAAAGCAAAGAAACAAATCCTAGACTTGTTTTTCCATGAACAACGTTAATTCGTCGACTCAGGTGTAAGTTGTTCATGAAAATAATTACTGGAGAAAGTGTTGCGGAAGTTGCTAGAGTTGGCTCTCCCTTTATGTGTACAAATAGGAATCTTACACTCGCTTCCTAAAAACTAAGTTATACATTTTTGTGATGCCACCTACAGGGTGGTCCACAAAAAACTGACGACCTAACATCTTCTAAGTCCAACTTTTCTAGTTAGCACCCCTCAGTACCAGGATAGGACAGAAATCGAATCTAATGAAACGGGAAGATTTCTGTCCTCTCTTGGTTCTGAGGGCTGCTAACTAGAAAAGTTGGACTTAAAAAATCTTGGGTCGTTAGTTTTTTGTGGACCACCCTGTATTATGCCCCCGGACAAATGGTGGGGAGGGAGAGGGGGAGGAATTGAGGCTTAATGAAGCGTCGACAGCAAAGTCAAATGCTGGAAGAAACGGCATTAGAAAGTCATTTGAAAAATTAGATGAAAAAGACAAGTCTTTTAATATTCTTGTTTCTCTTATTTACCGAATTATGCAGCAAGAAGTAAATTAATAAAAGAAGCGGCAAGACGCAGTGACAAGTTATAATAAAATTACTATCAAGCAGCAATTAATTTTGGTATTCTGCTTGAGATTAATACCTCTTTACTGCACATCGCTCACTGCATGTCAGCCAAATGCAATCGTACTTTATTACTAGTCTTGAATTAATGTATGTCATTATAGATCTGTCACTGCAATACAAGGCAGAACTGTAGGAGATCTAGACGGCAAGACAATTACAATCAAGAAGCTAATGAATAATTTTTTGATACGTGCGATTTTCGTTGCCCGCTACTTGTAGGGATGCAAAAAATGTCCTATTATTTTCTTTGACCTTTGTAATTTAAATAAGTACGCTCTGTCACCAATTCAGATACAAATAAAAAGAAATAATTTTTCAAATAGATGAAATTAATGTTCTTGGGTACCTCAACCTTGGGTACCTTAACACCCTCCTGCTTGTCTCAGAACTGCGAAAGCGCTTTGCGAGGAAAGCCACCACGACCATTTTGTTACTTGAGCAATGGATACTGTATAACTCATAACAACTGAGGGGGGGGG